>DF361621.1:69645-90478 GCA_000787875.1 Solanum virginianum
TTTTACCATGATGTTGGTGGGCTGATTTACATGATTTTAAGATGCATTGATTTCACTATTTCATGATCTATACTTTTGCATTTTGCATGATTTGAACATGCCCTCATATGTGCCCACCAAGTATTTGATGAAATGCCAAGTTAAAAATTCTCAAGATATGTACATGCTTTACAAGTCAAATGACTTCATGATGAATATAGGCTATCAAGTATGTTATGAATTCATGAAATTATCTATGATTATGCAAATATGAAGTTAAGCCCCTTTTCAAAAATTTATTTTCATGAAAACCTATATGGTCTTTTACTTATTGTAATTTGGTATTTGAATATTATGATTCCTAAAATTCTATTGATGCATGGGTAGTGTTTATCTGATGATTTTAATGTGACTTAAATTGTTATATGTGGATTTACTTTGGGTTTATGAAGCTATAAGTATGCATGTTCCCTTTTTGCATGATTTATGCATGAGAGATTACATGGATTTAAATATGGAAGTAAATATGTTTTCACTTCACCTTCGCAATATAAATGTTGATTTTAAATGGAGTCTTAATTACCCATGTCAATTTTCTCGTTGTTCATAGCATATGCATTCATGTACATGGATTATTTTGAAAAATATTATGTTATGGGTAAGCCTAATTTCGTTTTATGGTATGATTTTGGTACAAGGTTGGTTATGGCAATATTGTGATGACATATATATCTTTGATTTTGGCTTATTAAGCATTTTGGGTTCTTGCACCATTTTGTATATTAATGGGCTATTGCTATGCATGAGTACTATGACTATGAAATTATAATTTTGGTAGTTGAGCCTAAGTATGAATTATTATGAATGATGTTTGACTTTTAAGTCCAATTGTGCATTGAAATGAATTGGAAAATAACTATTGCCTCTTTGAAAGTATGTACATGCATATTATAAGTATTCTTATGGGATGACGACCTAGCTTGTTGTGATGAGGGTCTTGGGGTAGTTTGGGCTACTTCCATAGCATGTTTCTAATGAGTGTAGAACCTATTAGGTTGTAATATGATGGCTAAAGATAGACAATCTATTTGGTCAATTACAATGGGTTAGTCATTTCTCTAAGATTAATCTTTGGATCGGGTTTTGTCTCCAAAAGAGGATGAGATAGGTGATATCTCTAGGTGTCTTTTCGGATTAGGAGTGAGCATTGTGAGTGCTAGTGGCAATGTTTAGTTGATTTATACATTGGCTATGTCTATGAACTTCATGAATAGGGTCTTAAACCCTACCTTGATATGTTTGTGGTGGTCTCTAGTGATGATGTATCGATTTGTTTAAAGCTTGCGAATTATTTGGGGGTAGTATTGCAAGCCTTGGAGGATGAGAGATTGTTTGCTAAAAATGATAGGTTGGCATTGTGGGTAGCAATAAGATGGTTAGATCCCCTTAAGGAATATGGTATGAACGTGCATTAGCTTTCCCGGTTAGGCTAGTGTTGTGATTGATGCCCTAAGTAGCCTAGTTTATGTTGATGATGGTGGCAAAGAGGTGACTTGAGTAGTCCATTGTTTGGCTAGATTGAGGGAATAGGTTGGAAGAAGTTGAGCAAGGTAATTTAGAGTTCTTGATGGCTCCAAGTCTTTTTTGGTTGGGGAGATTTAGATTAAGCAAGGCCTCGATTTCGCCCTATTAGAGTTGGAAGTTTTGGGTGAGAGAATGATAGAGTGTAGGTTGCCTCCCAAGGGGGAGATGGCGGCTATTTTAGTAAGTGGGTTAGATGTATTTAAAATTGACAATTGATTTGAGGATTGTGAGTCCTTATAGAGTGTAGAGGGAGAGCTTGATAAGGTTGCATAAGTTTGGGAAGTGCCTATGGATGTAGATATGGTTCGTTTAGTTCTTCATGCTTCTAGGTGGATGTGATGTGTTGGTGACTTTATTGCTATAGAACACTTTGAGGTTGTGGGTGTTAAGGAGGGTAAGTTGTCTTAAGAGAAGGTCCCGGTGGGGGTGTTAGGTGGATGAATGGAGGAGTTGATTGATAATGATGTAGTGTTATTCAAGGCCCTTTGGGAAGAGTCGTCTATTCGTATGTGTCTCTCGGGAACCCGGAGCAGGCATAGAGGAGCAATATCTATATTTCTTTCATTCTATTCAACTTATGATGACATGTGAAGTCCTTTTTATGATTCCAAGTCTTACATTTCAATCTCTATGTCATTCATATGTATTCATGTTTAAGTTCACAAGTTTATGATAATTACACTTATGCCGAGGTTTTGAAAATGATGTTCTAAAGTCTATTGTTGAATTCTTATTGCGGCTGATATCTCTATGATTGCTCTTCTCTTTTATGTCCCTTTTACATTTAGGGATGAATGTTCCTAAGGGGGAGATATTGAGACGACCCCAAAAAAAAAGTGCCCAAAAACGTGCCTCGGAAGTGCCCAGAATCTTATTTTCCAAATATCTAAAAATCCATTTGTTATTTTGCAAATTTGAATTAATATTTTTGTTTAGGGGGTCAAATTGAGCGGGAAATGGGTCTAACCCAAATTTTAGAGCAACCGTATCAAAATTCGAAAATCTCAATAAAGCTATTTAGAAGGGTCAACTTTGAAGGGACATATCTCTTAGAACACAAAGAACTGAGTGGCCCACGACCTACTAACTTAAGGCCCTTTGCATTAACTTTCCAACACACTTCATTTAAGCTCATTCCGAGTTCAGATGAAGGATTTATGCCCATTTTTGTAAAACTCGTTCGTGCAGCTTTGCATTAACTTTCCAACACACTTCATTTAAGCTCATTCCGAGTTCAGATGAAGGATTTATGCCCATTTTTGTAAAACTCGTTCGTGCAAAAATTTCAATTTCCAGTGAGCAATCCGCATCGCCTCCGCGACGCGGACTAGTGTCATTTGGGTCATGTGTTTGTGATTTTGGTCCAAGACTTATAAGGTTGATTTTATATGTGGGTCTTGTATATTGAGAAATTTACTGCATAGAGATTTATGTTCATTAAACTATGGTTGTTTTAGCATGTTTTAAGCACTAAATCTTGGATGTAATGTTGAATATGATGAGGGATTTTGATGTGAATATCTTGGGGGTGTTGCAAGGTGTTGACTGATGGTCTTATTACATATTTTCTTGCATGTTTTCATCTCTAAATTCATTACATTTCCCCAAGGTGTTTGATAAAATGTCTGGGTAGGGTTTCTTGTGGAATTGAAGGTCTAATGTATGTCTTATGAGTTGAATAGTGTTATCGTGATTATATGATAGTGGAATAGTGATGGAATGAGGATGAGATGATGGTATGCATATGATGTATAATGAGGAGAGGAAGTATAGGTATATGATGACTTTGGGATGATGTTAGGGATGTCTATATGAGTTGTTTTCATGGAAAAGTACCTATGGTGTTGCATATAGATTATTGGGTCCTTATGTTTGTTGTGTTCTTCCGAAAGCGAGTAGTTCTTTCTTGATGATTTTAATGTGATGGTTTGACGAGTTAGTCCTATGATTCTACCGAAAAGGTCATGCCATACGGTAGAGTGTTTAATGATTCCTACCGAAAAGATCATATCATAAAGTATGGATACCCTACCAAAAAGGCCATTCTGTAAGGTAGAATAGCTAATTATGCCTCCCAAAAAGATTATATCGTAAGGTATGAACATTCCACCGAAAAGGCCACATTCCACCGAAAAGGCCATGCCGTAAGGAAGAAAGACTAAAGGCTCCCACCAAAAAGATCATATTGTAAGGTGTGGACATTCTATTGAAAAGGTCGTGCCGCAAGATAGAATGAGTCACGGTCCCTACCCAAAAGATGATATCGTAAAGTAGGTAGCGTCTTATACTACATACCAAAAAGACTATGTCGTACGATAGGGGTATTGATAACACTCTCCAAAAAAGTTATACCATAAGCTGAGTGGGGGTCATTTGGACCATGTCATGAAAGTTGGTACAAAGAGGTTTGAGTATATTTCTCATATTGAGTTTATATTTCTAGATCATTATTTACTAGCATGTTTTACCTTAAGCATTAAGCATGCATGCCATATTGATGTCATACCTATCCTCTTGTTAGGATTATGCATTTTGATTACATTGGCTATCTTTTGCTAGCATTGCATCCCATATACTTATTAAATTCAAACGTACTAACGCATACTCTTTGCCTACATGATGTTACTATATAGGAACCGGAGCTCCTATGATTCTATTCATGGCTAGACGGATTGTTCAAGTTAGCCTTGGTGAGTCCTCCATTCCGGGGAAAATGACTATTCTCTTATGTTATGTATTAAGTCTCTCTTTCGTTTATTGTATACTTATGACCATGAGGGTGAGACCGATTGCTTTGTCTTGGGCCCCGTCTAAGTATCTATGTTTAGAGGTGTTGTTGGGACAAGTTATATATTATTAAACTCTCTCTCTCTCTCTCACTCTCTCTCTTCACCTCAGTCCCAATTCCCCTTCTTCATGTTTCTTATGTTGTTTTATATTGTTGCCGCGACCAAAGATGTGTAATGATATGCTATGAGCCTTGTTTGGGGTTCCTTAAGGTTCTCCATTTGCCGATCACGTCTAGGCCCTAGGGTTGGATCATGAATAGACGTGACATGGTGCATAGGGAACCCGAAGGGACCCAAGCAAGCTCTTAACATATCACTACATATCCTTTGTTGCGGAAGCAATACAATACAATAAGAGATAGTAAATAGGGACAACGGGGATAAGGGACAACTTCCTTATTATAACCATTAAGAGTCAAGAGAGAGTCAAAGCTTATAGCATAATATAAAACATGCCCAACGACACCTCTAAAACTTAGATACATAGCGGGGGCCAAGACAAGCTACCGGGCTCATCCTCATAGTCAACATCTACATAAACGAAGATGGTCTTGAAACATAGTATGAGATCATAAACATCGTCCCAGAAATGGAGGACTCGCCTAAGAGCTTGAGAGAAGTCATACTAGCCACGTAGAGAAGGATAATCAAGTGGGGCTCCGGTTCCTACATGGTAACATCATGTAGGCATAGAGTATGCGTTAGTACGTTTGAATGTACTAAGTATGTAGGATGCAATGAAACAAGTGATAAGTAACATAATTGAAATGCATAAGCATACGCAATGAGTAGCATATAACAATATGGCATGCGTGTGAGATTCTATGTAGTAAATCATGCTTATATAAAATATAATACATGTGCAAGAAGAGACCACTATCATATTGGTGGATCGTTGCACCATACCACCCTTGGTGATTAAGGTACCAAATCCATCAATTGGTTGGTGGATCGTCGCACCCTACCACCTTTGGTGATCGAGGTTCAATCCCCCCAACATGGTTATCAAAGTATAGACCCTCTGACATGGTTGGTGGATTGTCACACCCTACCACCTTTGGTGACAAATGTACAACATGGTTATCGACGTACAAACCCCTCAATATGGTTATCAAGGTACAAATCCCTCGACATGGTTTTCCAGTGCGCAACCCCCGAGTAGGGCATGGTCAGGTTCCAACACTATATAGCAGAAAACCATATACATACATTCATTTCTTCATCATATATTCATTCAACTCATAAGACATGCATTGGACCTTTAATTCCTTACAAAATCATAATCCAGACATTTTATCAAACAATTGGTGAGTGTGTAGTGCTAGTGCAAAACTATGCAATTAAAGAGTGAAATCATTCTTGAAAATTCAATGTACAACCATCAATTGATACTTGATAACACGCTCAAGCAATATACATCAAAACCCTTTATCAAGTGTCACCATAGATCTTAGATTCATAGCTCAGAACATACTAAAACAAGCATAATTTCATGAAACCCCAACATAGTGTACAGTGAAATTCATAATACATAGGACCTATGAGTAAATCAACTTTAAATCAGCAATTTTAGGTAAAAGAGAGCTTGGGTATCATGGATGAAAGGAGTCCATGAAAGAAACCCCCTAAACAAGAATATGAAGTTGGATTTTTGATATCACAAATAGATTTTAAGATATATGGACATTACAATTTCGGGCACTTTCGAGGCACATTTTGAGTTTTGAACTCGTTTAGGTACCAGGAGTCTCCCATGAATCTAGTACACCCACAACCTCACCAAATGAGGCTTGAAACATAGATATACAAGAGCATACTTTTTGGGGTCGTTTCAATATCTTCCCCTTGGGAACATTCGTCCTCGAATATCAAAGAAACATATATGAGAGAAGCAAACATGACAATTTCAGCCCACTTGAGATCATATAAAGGACTTAAATCAATACCTTAGGCTTGAGTGGAGTAGAAAAGATAAGAGTATTGCTTTTGCATATCCGCTTCGGCCTCCCAAGTAGCACCTTCAACTTGTTGGTTCCTCCAAATGACCTTAACGGAAGCAACTTCCTTGTTCCTTAACCTCTTCACTTGCCTATCCAAGATCTCTACTGGAACTTCTTCATATGTCTAGTTGTCTTCAACTACCCCACAACTTTAAGAGGCATAATAGCATTAGGATCACCCACACACTTCCTCAACATAGATACATGAAAGACCGGATGAACCAATTTCATTTCTCTAGGCAAATCCAACTCGCAGGCCACCTTACGAATCCTTCTCATCACCCTATAAAGACCCACATATCTAAGGCTTAACTTGTCCCTTTTGCCAAAATAGACCACACTCTTCATGGGTGACACTTTAAATAAACACAATCACATAGTTTGAATTCAAGATCCCTTCTCCATATATCGACATAGGACTATTGGCGACTTTGGGCTGTTTTCAACCTTTGTCTAATCATCCTTCCCTTCTCCATAGCATCCATAACCATATCCAGACCCAATAAAGCCACCTCTCCAACCTCAAACTACCTAATCGGTGATCTACAACGTCTACCATAGAGAATCTTAAAACGAGCCATACCAACACTAGAATGATAGCTATTATTATATGCAAACTCAATAAAAGGAAGATGATCATCCCAACTATTGTTAAGCTCCAATACACAAGCCCTAAGCATGTCCTCAAGAGATTCAATTGTTGTTTAGGCTTGGCTATCCGTGTGAGGGTGAAAGGTCGTACTAAACTTTACGTTGGTTCCAAGACCTCTTTGGAAAGACCTCCAAAAGTGCGAAGTGAATTATGCACCACAGTCCGATATGATAGACAAAGGAATCTGCACTAAGCTTTACCTTGGTTCCAAGACCTCTTTTGAAGGACCTCTAAAAATGTGAAGTGAATTCTACACCACGATTCGATATGATAGACAAAAGAATCTCATGCAACCTCACCAAGTCATGAATGTACACCTAGCATAATCTTCAGCCCCATATGTAGTCTTAACTGGTAGAAAGTGAGATGATTTTGTCATCCTATCAACCACAACCCATATGGAATCAAAATAGTTTCTAGTCTTGGGCAACCCAACCACATAATCCATATTAATCTCTTCCTACATCCAAGTAGGAATCTCTATGTCTTGGGTTAGGCCACCCGGCGTTTGATATTTGGCTTTGACTTGTTGGCAACTATGGCAATCGGAAACAAATTTTGCAATATCCCTCTTCATTCCTCCCCACCAATACACCTCTCTAAAATTCCTATACATCTTTGTAGACCCGAGACCCTTCCAACCTAACCCCCAATCTAGCCAACCGATGGACCTCCCTAGCTACCTCTTTGGGTACCATCATCAATATGAGCTAGGCTGCCCATGGACACCCTACTCAATGCATTCTCCACAATATTAGCCTTACTGGGATGATAATGCACACTCATATCATAATCCTTAAGAAGTTCTAACCACCTTCTTTTCCCTAAGTTAAGATCCTTTTGAGTGAAGACATGTTGGAGGCTCTTATGATTGGTGAACAAATCAACAAGCACCCCATACAAATAGTGATGTTATATCTTTAATGCAAATACCACAGCAGCTAGCTTAAGATCCTATGTAGGGTAGTTCTTTTCATGCACTTTGAGTTCCCTAGAAGCATAGGCTATGACCTTACCATTTTTCATTAGAACACAACCCAAACCAACTCTAGAAAATCGCAATACACCACAACCCCCTCTAGCCCATCCAGTAGAGACAATGTAGGAGTGGACACAAACTTATCCTTCAAGGTTTGGAAGCACATTTCACACTCTTCGGTCTATCCAAACTTAGCTTTCTTTTGGGTCAAGTTTGTCATGGGAGAAGCAATAGAAGAGAACCCATTCACAAATCTCCGATAGTAACCCGCTAGGCCCAAGAAGTTCCTAATATCCGACAGGGTAAATGATCTTGGCCAATTTCTAATCACATCCGTCTTTTTAGGATCCATCTTAATACCATCCCCTAACACCACATGACCTAAGAAGGCAACTTCTTTCAACCAAAATTCGCACTTCTCTTATTTAGCATACAATTTCTCTTCCCTCAATTTTTGCAACACTACCCTCAAATGACCCATATCCTCCTCCTTACTATGTGAATAGATCATAATATCATCAATGAAGACCACAACAAACAAATCTAGGTAGTTTTTGAAGACCCTATTCATAACATCCATGAAGATAACCAGTGCATTGGTCAACCCAAATGACATCACAACAAACTCATATTGCTCATAACGAGTCCAGAAGGCCGTCTTAGAAATATCACTCTCCCTCACCTTCACTTGATGATACCCGAATAAAAGATCAATATTAGAGAAGTAGCTAGCCCCTTGCAATTGGTCAAACAAAAACTCAATCCTTGGAAGAGGATACCTATTCTTGATGGTGATCTAATTAAGTTGCCGGTAGTCAATACACATTCTAAGAGACCCATCCTTGTTTTTCACAAAAATCACCAGTGGACCCCAAGGTGATTGGCCAGGCCTAATAAAATCCTTCTGAAACAAGTCCCTCAATTGCTCCTTCAACTCCTTAAACTCCACCCGGGCCATATGATAAGTGGGAATAGAAATGGGTTGAGTACCGGGGAGGAGATCTACACCAAAATCTATCTTTCTTTTAGGAGGAATACTGGGGAGGTCATTTGGAAAGACATCAAGGAACTCATTTACAATGGAAGGAGGTCTATACCAAAATCAATTTTCTTTTGGGAGGAACACCTGGAAGGTCATTTGGAATCATATCAAGAAACTCATTTACAATTGGAACTGACTCTATGGGAAGGACTTTGGACTCCACATCCCTAACCCTCACAAGATGATAAAGACACCCCTTGGAGATCAACTTACAGGCCTTAATGCAAGAGATAAATCTATCCTTGACTATCACATCATGACTCTCCCACTCAAGGACGAATTCATTTGGGAATTGGAACTTGACCCTATGAGTTTCACAATCAATAGAAGCATAGTATGCATGCAACCTATCCATCCCAACAATAACGTCAAAATCAACCATGTCCAACTCAACAAGATCACACGATAATATTTTATACAAGATTTAAATGGGACAATTTCTATAGACCTTTCTAGCAACAATAGATGCACCAATAGGAGTAGACACCTCATATGACTCACACAACAATTCGGGTTCAACATGGAAATTTTTGGCAACAAAGGGGGTAATAAAAGAAAGAGTGGTACGCAGATCAATCAATGCATACATATCAAAATCAATGAATTTCAATATGTCGGTAATAATCTCAGCCACCCCTTGCCTCCCATGCAAAGCACAAAATTGATTGTGCCTTGGGGAACCCTCTTGTCGGCCACCTCTACCTAAAGGAACTGCGTTGGCACCCTAGCATTGAGAACGAACATCCTTACCCTATTTGTGACCCACTTCCCCACAACCATAATATGCATTAATATCTCTCAAGCATGGGCCCTTATGACCCTTAACACACCTTGGACACACATCATTATGAACTACAACACCAATACCTTGGGTCCTTGGGAAGTCATTGGCAAACCCCCTATTAGAAGCATGAGAAGACCCTTGACCTTGGTGTCATTATGAACTACAACACCAATGCCTTGGGTCCTTGGGAAGTCATTGGCAAACCCCCTATTAGAAGCATGAGAAGACCCTTGACCTTGGTGGAACCGGCCACCCCTTCGGCTTTGGAACTTGCCATCAAAACGGGCCCTCTTGGCCTCATGACCCCTTCTCTTCCTCAACTTCTCCTCCTCCATTTATTAGCATAGGTTATCAAACGGGACAAATCCATGTCACTAATCAACATAGCGGACTGACACTCCTCACTCACCAAGATTAAAACACCCATCACAAATTTATTCATTCTAGCCCTTGAGTCAGCCACCAAGTGTGGAACATATTTTAAATGTTGGTTGAACTTGAGGGCATAACACCCCACACTCATAGACCCTTGTCTCAAATTCATAAATTCCACCAATTTGGCTTCCCTAAGCTCAAGAGGGAAGAACCGATTAAGGAAAGTCACCTTAAACTCCTCCCAACATACCATAATATTGACCCCCTTCTCCTCTTTCTATTGATTGTTCCAAATTTATACCACCCCTTTGAGCTGGTAGGCCGCCAACTCCGTCTTATCCTCCGACCTCACACCTGTGATAGCCAAAATCTTGTAGACCTTATCAATGAACTCTTAAGGGTCTTCACTCACCTTTGACCTATAGAATTCCAGTGGATTCATCTTCATGAAATCTCTCACCAAAGATGCCAGTGTAGGACAATATGGGGCTTGGACCCATTGGTTGGCTTGATTAGCCACAACTTGTGCAAGCAAAGTGAGAGCATCCCGAAGCTCTCCATTAGCTGGTTGCTCCTCAGGTGTTTGGGCTCTTCTTTTTCTCGTGTTAGGCATGATCTAGCATTACACAGATAATTGTTAGGGGAAAACCTTGCCTCAACTTCTATAGCATGACATAGAGTAAGAAGAAGGGAAACATTTTCTAAACACCTCATAACCTCTTGCTCATAGTTGTGGTGCACAACACAACCATGAACAAGACTCTAATCGACATGGTGTGTTGAACGTCGAGGACCTAACAACCTAGTGCTCTAACACAAAGTTTGACATGACCAAGCCTAGGGCCTAGACATGACATCACATGGGAAACCCAAAGGGACTCCAAACAAGCCTTTTAACATATCATTATACATCCTTGGTCGCAAAAGCAATAAAATATAACAAAAGATAGTAAATATGGATAACGGGGCTAAGTGACAACTTCTAGATAATAAACATCAAGAGTCAAGAGAGAGTAAAAGCTTATAGCATAATACAATACATGTCCAACAACACTTGTAAAACTTAGATACTTAGCAGGGGCCAAGACAAGCTGCCAAGCTCACCCTCATAGTCAAAATATACATAAAATAAGATGATCTTGAAAGATAGTATGAGATCATAAACATCATACCTGGAATGGAGGACTCACATAAGAGCTTGAGAGAAGTCTTACTAGCCACATAGAGGAGGATGATCAAGTGGGGCTCCGATGTTAGTACGTTTGAATATACTAAGTATGTAGGATGCAATACAACAAGTGATGAGTAACATAATAGAAATACCTAAGCGTACGCAATGAGAAGCATATAACAATATGACATGCATGTGAGATGTTATATAGTAAATCATGCTTATTTAGAACATAATACATACGCAAGAAGAGAGCACTATCATATTGGTGGATCTCAAACCCTACCACCCTTGATGATTGAGGTACCAACCCCATCAATTGGTTGGTAGATCGTCGCACCCTGCCTCCCTTGGGGACCAAGGTATAAACCTCCCGACATGGTTCGTGGATCATCGCACCCTACCACCCTTGGTGATCGAGGTACAAGCCCTCGACATGGTTATCAAGATACAAACCCCTCGATATAGTAATCAAGGTACAAACCCCTCGATATGGTTACCCAGCACGCAACCCCCAAGTAGGGAATGGTCACATTCCAACACTATTTAGAAGAAAACCATATACGTACATTCATTGCATCATAATATAGTCAGTTAACTCATATGACATGCGTTGGACCATCAATTCCTCAAGAAATCATAATCCGGACATTTTATCAAACACTTGTTGGATATGTAGTTCTAGCGTAAGATCATGCAATTCAAGAGTGAAATCATGCCAGACAATTTGATGTACAACAATCAATAGAAACTTGGTAACACCCTCAAGCAATATACATCAAAATCCTTCATCAAATCTCACCATATATCTTAGATTCATAGCTCAAAACATTCTAAAATAATCACAATTTCATGAAATCCCAACATAGTGTGCAGTAAAATTTATAATAGATAAGATGCATGAGTAAATCAACTTTACATGCAATTTTAGGTAAAAGAGAGCTTGTGTATAATGGGTGAAAGGAACCCATGAAAGAAACCCACATACCTAGACTTTGGATAATCCTTGAAAAAGATTGGAGACGAAGACTTGAAGCTTGAATGAGAACCTTAATATCCATATGATTTTTGGGACTTGGAATTTAGGATTGAAATATTTGGCTAAGTATTTGAGTGAGTATTGGGGAATGTTTTGAATGATATGAGGGTGAAATAAGGCTAAGTATAGGCATTTTCATGCATAGGAACACATAGGCCCAAGATGCAAAAGCCTTGGAACAAGATAAAAATCATTGGCAACAAAAGACACAAGTCCACGTCTAGTCTGCAATGCAGACCTATCGCAGAAAATTAACACATATCTGCGATAGATACACATCGCGGCACTATCGCAGACTAATTCTGGATAAGGAAAATTATGAAAATTAAAATTGCTAATCGTTTAAACTTAAATCATGGATAGACCTATTTTCCACTGAATTTTACCCCCTGAACAAGAATATGAAGTCAAAATTTTAATATCACGCATGAATTTTGAGATATATAGAAATTACATTTCCGAACACTTACGGGGCACAATTTTGGGCACTTTTTGGGGTCGTTTCAGCATACGTTAGTATGTTTTAATGTACTAAGTATGTAGAATGCAATCCAATAAGAGATAAGCAACATAATAGAAATGCATAAGCATAGGCAATGAGTAGCATATAAAAATATGGCATGCATGGAAGATGCTTGAAGTAAATCATGCTTACATAGAACATAATACATGTTCATGGAGAGACTATCATTATAGAGTTCATAGTCTATTGAGGTACCAACCCTACAATTGATTAGTGGATCTTCTCACTCTACCATCAGTGGTGATTGAGGTACGAACCCCTCAACCCGGTTATTAAGGTATAAACCCCTTAATTGGTTGGTGGGTTGTCTCACCCTACCACCCATGGTAATTGGGGTACCAACCCCTCAACCCAGTTATTAAGGTATAAACCCCTTAATTGGTTAGTGGATCGTCTCACCCTACCACCTATGGTAATTAAGGTACCAACTTCTCAACCCAGTTATCAAGGTACAAATCCCTCGACATGGTTATCAAGTTACAAACCCCTCAACATGGTTAACGGGCTCACAACCCCCCGAGTGGGGTATGGTCGATTCCCAACATGATATAGGAGAATACCATATACATACATTCCTTTTATCATCATAAAGTCATTCAACTCATAAGGCATGCATTGGATCTTCAATTCCTCAAGAAATCATAATCGGACATTTTATCAAATACTTGGTGAGTATGTAGTGCTAGTGTATAACCATGCAATTTAGGGATGAAATCACGCAAGAAAATTCAATGTAAAATCATCCATCAATACTTGGTAACACCCTCAAGCAATATACATCATAACATTTTATCAAATCCCACAATGGACCTTAGATTCATAGCTCAAAACATGCTAAAACAGTCATAATTTCATGAAATCCCGACATAGTTCATAGTATAATTCATAATAAGTAAGACCCATAAGTAAATCAACATGAAATCATGCAATTTAGATGAAAAGAAAGCTTGGGCACCATGGATGAAAGGACCCAACGGTCGAAACCCACATACCTTGACTCAGGAGAATTCCTTGGAAAAGATTTGAATAGAGGCTTGAAGCTTAGATGAATTCCTTAAGATCCAAAAGAGATTTGGACACTTGAATTTTGAGAGTAATAGTTGTCTAAGGGTTTAAGAGAGTATTGGGGAGTGTCTTGTATAATATGAAGGTGAAATATGGCTATGTATAGGTACTTTCACGCATGGAAAGGCTTAGACTCAAGATCCAAAAGGCTTGGACCGATGTAAAAAATTTCACAAAAAAATACACTGAGGCACGCCCTTGGCGTGTCACACCAGGGGCACGCTAGGACACTAGAAATCACATTTTTTTGTAATTTTTAAATTTTGCTACAGTTGCTCTTAAATCGGGGTTAGACAAATTGACCACTAAATTTTACCCCTTAAACAAGAATATGAAGTTGGATTTTTGATATCACTCACAGATTTTGAGATATATGAAAATTACGATTCCAGGCACTTCTGAGGCACATTTTCGAGCACTTTTTAAGGTCGTTTCAATATCTCCCCCCTGGGAACATTCATCCCCAAATGTCAAAGAAAGGTATATGAGAAACATAAACATGACAATTTCAGCCCACATAAGAGTGCAACAATGCACTTAAACATCATTTCAAAAAAATCTCAACAAAAGTGTAAAATCATCATGAACTTGTCAATCTAAACATGAATGTATACAATGACATGAGGGCTAAACTTAAGACATGATATCTCGTAGAGTACCTAGAATTAGTACCTTAGGCTTGAAAGGATGGAAGAGATAAGGATAGCACTTTTGCATGTCCGTTTCAGCCTCCCAAGTAGCATTTTCAACTTGTTGATTCCTCCAAAGGACCTTAACGGAAGCCACATCCTTATTCCTCAACCTTTTCACTTGTCTATCAAAAATCTGAACCGAACCTATTCATAAGTCAAGTTTTCTTCAACAACACCCACAATATCAAATGAAACAATAACATTCGGATCACCCACACACTTCCTCAACATAGTCTCATGGAAGACCGGATGAACCAAATCTATTTCACGAGGCAATTCCAACTCATAAGCTACCTTGCAAATTCTATGCATTACCCTATAAGGACCCGTATATCTTGGACTCAACTTGCCTTTCTTACCATAATGAACTGCATCCTTCATGGGTGACACCATCAAATAGACCTAATCACCAACTTTGAATTCAAGATCCCTTCTCCTCACATCCGCATAGGACCTTTAACAACTTTGAGCCATCTTCAACCTCTCTCTAATCATCCTAACCTTCGTAGAAGCCTCCATAACCAGATCTGGTCCCAATAAAGCCACCTCTCCAACCTCAAACCACCCAACCAGTGATCTGCAATGTCTACCATAGAGAACCTCAAAAGGGGCCATACTGATTCTAGAATGATAGTTATTTTTATAGGCAAACTCAATAAATGGAAGATAATCATCCCAGCTACCCTTAAACTCCAATACACAAACCCTAAGAATATCCTCAAGTGTTTGGATAATTCTTTTGGCTTGGCCATACATTTGAGTGTGAAAGGTCGTACTAAGTTTAACTCTTGTACCAAGACCTCTTTGAAAGGACCTCCAAAAATATGAAGTAAACTGAGCACCACCATCTGCTAGAAAGGACAAAGGAACCCCATGCAACCTTACCAAGTCATGAATGTACAATCTAGCATAATATTCAACGCCATATGTGGTCTTAACCAGTAGATAGTGAGTCGACTTTGTCATCCTATCAACAACAACCCAAATAGAATCAAAACCTTTTCTAGTCTTTGGGTAACCCAACCACAAAATCCATATTAATCCCTCCCCACTTCCAATTAGGAATCTATATTTCTTGTGCTAAGCCAACCGGCCTTTGATGCTTGGCTTAACTTGTTGGAAACTATAACAACCGGATACAAATTTGGCAATGTCCCTCTTAATACCTCCCCACCAAAACACATACCTCAAATCTCTATACATCTTAGTAGAACCGGGGTCAATAGAATAGAAAGAACCATGAGCCTCATCAAGAATCTTTTCTCTCAAACCATCAACACAAGGCACACATAACCTACCTTGGTACCTAAGGGAACCATCTCCCCCTTGGGAGAAAGCCTCTATATTACCACCCTTTACAAATACCTTCAATTCTAACAAAGCTGGGTCAAGATCTTGCTTAGCTTTCACCTCTTTGACCAATGAAGATTTAGAGCCATCAACTACTACAACAACCCCATTATACACCTCTTCCAACCTAACCCCCAATCTAGCCAACCAATGGACTCCCTAGCCACCTCTTTGCCACCATCATCAATATGAGCTAGGCTACCCATAGACACCCTACTCAAAGCATACGCTATCACATTAGCCTTACTGAGATGATAATGTATACTCATATCATAGTCCTTAAGAAGTTCTAATCACCTTCTTCGTCTCAAGTTGAGATCTTTTTGAGTGAAGATATATTGGAGACTCTTATGATCGGTAAATACATCAACATGCACTCCATATAAATTGTGATGACAAATTTTCAAAGCAAAGACCACGAGAACTAGATCAAGATCATGGGTAGGATAATTCTTCTCATGTACTTTGAGTTGTCCAAAAGCATAGGCTACCACCTTACCACTTTGCATCAACACATAACCCAAACCAACCCTTGCAGTATTACAGTACATAACAAACCCTTCTAGCCTTTCCGATAGTGACAATATAGGAGTGAACACAAGCTTATCTTTCAATATTTGGAAATTCTTTTCACACTCATCGATCCACATAAATTTGGTGTTCTCTTGAGTCAACTTGGTCATAGGAGAAGCAATAGAAGAGAACCCATTCACAAAACCTCCGGTAGTAACCTGCTAAGCCCAAGAAACTCCTAATATCTGATGGGGTCAATGGTTTAGGCCAATTTCTAATCACATTTATCTTTTTAGGATCCACCTTGATACCATCCCTCGACATCACAAGACCTAGAAAGGCAACCTCTTTTAATAAAAATTCACATTTTCACACTTGGCATATAACTTTTCTTTACTCAATCTTTGTAGCACTACCCTCTGTAGCACTACCCTCAAATGACCCATATGCTCCTCCTCACATGTTCATAGATCAAAATATCATCAATGAAGATCACAATAGAAGAATCAAGGTAGGGTTTGAAAACCCTATTCATAAGATCCATGAAGATGGTCGGTGTATTAGTCATCTCCAAATGACATCACAACAAACTCATAATGCCCATACCTTGTTTGGAAGGTCGTCTTAGGAATATCACTCTCCCTCACCTTCACTTGATGATACCCGAACCGAAGATCAATCTTATAGAAGTGACTAGCCCCTTACAATTGGTCAAACAAATAATCAATCCTTGGAAGAGGATACTTATTCTTCATAGTGACCCTTTTGATTTGCAGGCACTCTATGCACATTCTAAGGTACCCATCCTTCTTCTTCAGAAACAACACTGGTGCACCCCAAGGTGATTGGCTAGACCTAATAAAACCCTTCTCCAACAAATCCCTCAATTGCTTCTTTAACTCCGTCGGGGCCGTACGATAAGGGGGAATAGAAATAGGTCGAGTATAGGAGGTCTATACAAAAATCTATTTTCCTTTTAGGAGTAACACCGGGAAAGTCATTTAGAAAGACATCAAGCAACTCATTTACAACCGAAACTGACTCAATAGAAAGGGTCTTGGACTCCACATCCCTTACCCTCACAAGATGATTGAGACACCCCTTAGAGATCAACTTATGAGCTTTAAGGCAAGAGATCAACCTACCGTTGACCACCACATCATGACTCTCCTATTCAAGGACGGGTTCATTTGGGAATTCGAATATGACCCTACAAGTTCTATAATCAATAGAGACATAGTATGCATGCAACCAATCCATCCCAAGTATCACATCAAAATCCACCATTTCCAACTCAATAAGATCACAAGGCAATATCTTATGCAAAATGCAAATGGGACAATTTCTATAAACCTTTCTAGCAACATTTGATGCACCAATAGGAGTAGATATTTCACAAGACTCACACAACAATTCGGGCTCAACATAGAACCTTTTGGCGACAAAAGGGGTAAGAAAAGAAAGAATGGCATCCAAATCAATCAATGCATACATATCAAAATCAAAGACTTTTAACATACCGGTGACAACATTGGGAACCTTCTCAACCCTTTGCCTCCCTTGGAGTGTATAGAACCAATTGTGCCCTAGGGTTCCACTTTATTGACAACCTCTCCCTAAAGGAACCACATTTGCACCTTGTGGATGAACCTCCTTACCCTTATTACGATTATGAGGATAAATAATTTTTTGTGACCCACTTCTCCACATCTATAACATGCATTAGTGTCCCTCAAACATGGGCCCCCATGAACCCTACCACAATTTGCACATATAGCATTTGGCATCCCACCACCATTACCTTGGGCCCTTGGGTAGTCATTGGCAAACCCCCTATTAGAAGCATGAGAAGACCCTTGGCCTTGATGGAACCAACCACCCTTTTGACTTTGAAACATTCCCTCAAAATGGGCCCTCTTGGCCTCATTACTCCTCCTCTTCCTTAACTTTTCCTCCTCTATTTGTTCGACATAGCACATCAAATGGGACAAAATCCATGTAACTAATCAACATAGTGGACCAGCATTCGACACTCACTAAATCGAATACACCCATCACCAACTTGTTCATTCTAGACCTTGGGTCGGTAACCAAGTAGGGGCATATTTAGAGAGTTGATTGAACTTGAGGGTATACTCCCTTACATTCAGAGAACCTTGTTTCAAATTCATAAATTTCACCATATTGGTGTCCCTAAGCTCAAGAGGGAAGAACTGATTAAGAATAGCTGCCTTGAACTCCTCCTATAACACCATATTATTGATTTCCTTCCCCTTCTTCCATTGATTAAACCATATTTTTGCTACCCACTTGAGTTGGTAGGCCGCCAACTTCGCTTTATCTTCAGATCTAACACCAATGATAGCCAATACCATGTAGACTTTATCAATGAACTCTTGAGGTTCCTCATCTACCTTAGACCCATAGAATTCCAGGGGGATCATCCTTATGAAGTCTCACACCCTAGATCCTGGGGTAGGAGTATGAGGTGCTTGGACCCCTTCATTGACTTGATTGCCCATAGCTTGAGATAGCAAAGTGAGAGCATCCCAGAGCTCACCATGAGTCGATTGTTCCTCGGGAGTGTAAGCTCTCTTTCTTATTATGTTAGGCATGATCTAAACAGGATAAGAAGAAGAGAAACATTTCCTAAAATGTCTCATAGCCTCCTACTAATAATTATAGTGCACAATACGACCATGAATAGGACTCTAATCAACGCGGTAAGTTGGATGCCAAGTACCATTAATAACTTTGTGCTATGATACCAAGTTTGTCATGACCCAGGCCTAGGGTGTAGACGTGACACGACGAATGGGAAACCCGAAGTGACCCCAAACAAGCCTCTTAACATATCATTACATATCATTAGTTATGAAAGTAATTAAACAACATAATTAGATTAGAAATAAGGGAAAAGGGGCTAAAGGGAAACTTTCATAACATAAACATCAAGACAAGAGAGTCACGGCTCAATACATAACATGTCCAATAACATCTCTAAAACTTAAACAGGAGCAGGGCCAAGACAAGCAATCGGCTTTACCCTCATAGTCAATACATACATAAAAGAAAGATAGTCTCAGTACATAGGATGAGATCATAAATATTATCTCTAGAATAGAGGACTCACTAACTAGGTTGAGAGAAATCGTACTAGCCACGTGTAGGAAGATGCTCAAGTAGGGCTCTAGTTCCTATATGGTGACATCATGTAGGCGTAGAGTATGAGTTAATATGCTTGAATGTACTAAGTATGTAGGATACAATGCAATAAGAGATAAGCAACATAACCAAAAATGCATAAGCATAGGCAATTAGTAGCATACAACCATATGGCATGCATGGATGATGCTTAAAGTAAATCATGCTTACATAGAACATAATACATATGCAAGAAGAGACCATCATTATAGTGTTTATAGTATTTTGAAGTACCAACCCCACAATTGATTAATGGATCATCTCACCCTACCACCCATGGTGATTGAGGTACCAACCCTTCAACCTAGTTATTAAGGTATAAACCTCTTAGTTGGTTGGTGAATCGTCTCACCCTAGTAGCCATGGTGATTAAGGTACCAACCCCTCAACCCTGTCATCAAGGTACAAACCTCTTAATTGGTTGGTGGACAGTCTTACCCTACCATCCATGGTGATTGAGATGCCAACCCCTCAACCCGATTATCAAGGTATAAACCCCTTGGTATGGTTATCAATGTACAAACCCCTCGATATGGTTACATAAGCTCACAACCCCCCAAGTGGGGCATAGTCATTTCCCAACATGATATAGGAGTATAGCATTTACATACATTCCTTTTATCATGTTGGATATTCCTTTTATGATGATAAAAGGAATATCCAACATTACACTAGCACTACTAGTGTAAAACTATGAAATTTAGGGATGAAATCATACAAAAACAATTCAATGTAAAACCATCCATCAATACTTAGTCACACCCTCAAGAAATATCCATCAAAAGCCTTCATCAAATCACATATTAGACCTTAGATTCATAGCTCCAAACATGCTAAACCAATCATAATTTCATGAAACCCCCCACATAGTTCGTAGTCTAATTCATAATAAGTAAGACACATAAGTATATCAACTTGAGATCATGCAATTTAGATAAAAAGGAAGCTTGGGCACCACGGGTGAAAGGACAAATGGTTGCAACCGACATATCTTGACTTTGGAGAATTTCTTAGAGAAGATTTGAATGGAGACTTAAAGCATGGATGAATTCCTTAAGATCCGGAAGAGATTTGGACACTTGAATTTTGAGA
>DF361620.1:0-20853 GCA_000787875.1 Solanum virginianum
TTTGACTTGTTTATGTCTTTACATGATTAGTGTGATATTGATTTAATGACATTTGATAAATTAGCGAGAACTTGATGAATCGTAGAATTGTTCCTATAACTTGAAGGTAGGATAATGAGCTACTGTGTATTATATCTTGTTGGGCTGATTGATTTTCTATGCAGGTTATAGTGGTAGAGGTAGGTTTGAATGAAAGAAGTTTGTGTATTCTATTGGAATTACCTTGTTTAGTTTATTTACTTGCGGGGTACCGTATGGCTTTTGGTACTCACCCCTTGTTTCTACACTCGTGTAGGTTCTGAGCCCGGACAGTGAGTAGTGTTTTCCTTAATCATCCGAGGCTTCCCTGGAGATTTAGAGAGGTAGTTGTTGTCATTTGGCTGACTCTCTTGTTGCTATTCCTGTAGTTCTTTGTTCTATTCGAGAAAATAATACACTTTAGACTTGTGTTTCTTTGATTTTCTGTATTGTTAGAGGCTTGTACACGTGACAACCTGATTTTGGGGATTTTTAATTAAGTTGACTTATTACCCGCAATTAAACTTTCATTTTTATTATAATCTCGTATTCTCAAAGTTATAGTTAGGTTGTAGGTTGACTTGTCTTTGTGAGATAAGACGAGTGCCATCACGCCTGAAATTTTGGGTCGTGACAAATACTATGGTTTATGGAAAACTAGAATGATGAATCATATTGAAGGTAAACATCCTGATCTTTGGAATGCGATTCTCAATGGACCGACCGTTCAATGAAGAATCCTTCTACTGAGGGTGCTCCAAGGGTACCTAAGCAGTGAATGGAATGATGCCAACAAGATTGCCATTCTGAACAATACCAAGCCAAGAAGATCTTGTTATGTGGTATCGGTCCTAATGAATACAACAGGATCTTGTCATGCCAAGATGCCAACCAGGTCTGGGATACTCTGGAAATCGCTCATGAAGGCACCTTTCAAGTGAAGAAGGCTAAGATTGACAATCTCAATCGACAATATGAGTTGTTCAGAATGCATGAAGGTGAGAATACATGCGATGAAAACCAGGTTCTCCTCTATCGTCAATGAAATCTACTCCTTGGGAGAAGTCATCCCCATTGGGAAGGCCATCCGAAAGTTGCTGAGTGCCTTACCTAAATCCTGGGAAAGCAAGGTTGAATCTATCATCAAATCCAAGGACCTAGACACCATGTTGATGGATCAGCTGATAGGAACTCTTGTTACTTACGAGTTCAAGAAGAATTAGGAGAAGGAACTTACTAACAAGAGGATGGACAAGAACCTGGCTCTGAAAGCTACGGAAAAGGTGGACTACAAAGATGTAAAATTATAGCCTTGATTACCAAGAAGTTCCAACAGGTGTTGAGAAGAGGAAACGCTAGACAAAGAAGGACCACTCAATGTACTGCTGAGAAAGATCTAAGGGAACAATTATGCCACAAGTGTGGTAGCCCCGACCACTTCATCAAGTTCTGTTCACTCTAGGCACTTGAGTACAAGAAAAACAACCCAGAGAAGCCTAAAGAAACCAATGATGAACCCTATGTTCGTAAAGATAGAAGCATGACTAGTCAAGAAGCAGGTCTTTCATTGCAAAGAGCATTGGCAGTACTAGCAGGCAATCCAGGTGAAGAGTCAGACGGCGAGACTCCGGAGAATTAATCTCTCATGGCAGTTGAGGAACCAGAAAAATATTACTTTCTAGCTCTTGTTGCCATGGAGGAATTCAATGATGAAGGGGACAAGGAGCAGATAATTGAGGTTGCTAATCTCAAAACTGACAAAGTTGAAGCTGGGCAGGAGAATTTAGCGATGATGACAGGAGCAGGGTCTCATGATCCGGATGATGCTTTGCGGGATACCAAGGTACCTGTAGAAGGAAAACGAAAGCAGTAGTACTTGGGTAGCGCATGCTCCAGGCATATGACGGGCAACAAATGCAACTTTCTTCTACTGAGTGACTTCTAAGGCGAAAAAGTTGACTTTAGAAATGGAAAACAAGGTGAAATTAAAGGCATTGGAAAGGTGGGACTCTCTATGTCCCATTGCATTGAAAATGTGTATTATGTAGAAGGTCTAAAACACTACCTTCTAAGCGTGTCTCAAATGTGTAACAAAGGGAACGACATACTTTTCACTGCATCATAGTGCAAGGTGACAAATGCAGTATCCAAGAGGCTAATTCTGAAGGGAATAAGGCATAAAAATATGTACAAAGTGGATATATATGGTCCATGTCAACCAGAGATGAAGTGTTTGAGTACTATAAGTGATGCATCCTTCCTATGGCACAAGAGGCTAGGATATTCTAGTTTCTCCACAATAAATAAACCAATCCTTAAAGATCTAGTTCTGAGGCTATCTAAAGGAAAAATTAGTGAAAAACAAGTGTGTGGAGCATGTGCTCAAGGTAAGCACGTCAGGAGCAACTTTCAACTAGTAGGGTTGGTTAGCACCAATGGACCACTGGAACTGGTTCACATGGATCTTTGTGGACCCATAAGAGTATTGAGCAGAGGTGGTAACAGGTATGTCTTCGTTTTTATAGATGATTACTCAAGATTCACTTGGAACTTCTTCATAAAATCCAAAGATGAAACGTTGATGTGTTTGCTATATATGCTAAGATGGTCCAAAGAATTTAAATTTCCAGCTGAAGAGCTTGAGAACTGACCATGGTACAGAATTCAAAAACTCTAAGTTTCTCACATTCTGTGCTAAAAATGGGGTGACTCACAACTTCTCAGCCCCTAGAACTCCTTAACAAAATAGGGTTGTGCAAAGAAAGAACAGATCTTTAGAAGATATGGCTAGAACCATGCTGATAGCTAGCGATCTTTCGCAAAGCTTCTGGGGTAAAGCTGTGAACACCGCCTATTACCTCATGAACAGATGCATGATCAAACCATCTTGAATAAGGCCCCCTACGAATTACTTAAAGGCAAAAAACCAAACCTAGCACATCTTTGTTCCTTTGGCTGTGTCTGCTAAGTGCACAATAACGGAAAGGATGTTCTGGACAAGTTTGACACCAAAAGTGATGAGGGAATCTTCATTGGGTACTCATCTCACAGTAAAGCTTACAAAGTGTACAATAAAAGAACCAAATGCGTAAAAGAAAGTGCACATGTTATATTTGATGAAGCCAATCAAGGGGTCGAGAAAGTCTTGCAAGAACAGACACAAAAGGGAGCAGGAGCTCTCACCTAGAAAGAGTTAGATGATGAGGATGATAGGGAATATGGAAATGGACTAATCAGATCAAGGAAATGGAGAGAGTGAAGCACTTACTCCAGAAGTGTATCATACTGAAAATGGCTCTTAAGGAGCAACATGGGCTGCCGAACTTAGTCCCTCAAATGCTACAACCAATAATCTTGTTCCCGAGGAAGTGGGCAGTAATTGGAAGCACAAGAGTTCTCATCCTCTCGAGAACCTACTGACACCCCTAGATTCAGGCATCTCTACCAGGTCAAAGCTTAGAAACCTGTATGCCTACTCTGCATACGTATCCCTGGTTGAACCTAAGAACGTGAAAGAAGCTCTGTAGGATCAAGAATGGATATCTTCCATGCAGGAAGAACTCTTACAGTTTGAACAAAGCAAGGTGTGATACCTGGTCCCACCTCCTAAATATCGAACCATCATCGACATGAAATGGATCTTCAGGAATAAGCTGGATAAACAAGGAATGATCATAAGGAATAAGCCCAGATTAGTGGTGCAAGGGTTTAATCAAGAGGAGGGTACTGACTATAATGAGACCTTTGCTCCAATTGCACGCATTGAAGCCATTCACATGCTCATAGCCTTCGCTGCTCATATGAAATTCAAACTATATCAGATGGATATCAAGAGCGCATTCCTAAATAGGTATTTACAGGAGGAAGTGTATGTCAAACAACCTCCTGGCTTCGAAAATCATAAGCATCCTGACTATGTGTAGAAACTGGACAAAGCTCTTTACGAACTGAAACAGGCACCTAGAGCATGGTATGATCGACTGTCAAATTTTCTGCTAAAACATGGGTACTCAAGAGGAACGATTGATAAAACCCTATTTCTAAAGAAAAGAGGTGCACATGTACTTATTGTATAGGTCTATGTGGATGACATCATCTTTGGAGGAACTGAAACTTCTCTAGGCGGAGAATTTGCAAAACTTATGGGGAGTGAGTTTGAGATGAGTATGATGGGGGAACTTAATTTCTTCTTAGGCCTTCAAATATATCAGGGACAGACGAACATTAGTATTCATCAGCAAAAATACATCAAGGAGCTTCTTACTAAGTTCGGCATAACAGATGCCAAAGCAAGTCATACAACCATGGCTACCACTATAAGGCTTGACAAGGATGAGGCAGGAGTAAATGTAGATGAGACCAATACAGAGGGATGATTGGGCCACTTCTACACTTGATTGCTAGCAGACCAGATTAGTTTTTAGTGTGGGGATATGCACTTGATTTCAGCCCAAACCCAAGGAATCACATCTCAAGGCTGTCAAATGGATTCTTTATTACCTAAAATGATCCATCAACTTGGTTCTCTAGTATCCTACTAGGTCCTCTTTTCATCTTGTTGGTTTTGCTGACGCTGATTATGCAGGCTATTCCATAGAAATGAAAAGCACCTCTAGTATGACACACTTCCTGGGTCTTGTCTAGTCTCATGGGCGACCAAGAAATAAAACTTTGTTGCCTTGTCAATAGCAGAAGCAGAATACGTTGTGGTGGCCTCCTGCTATGCCTAACTGCTATGGATCAAACACCAGCTTCCATACTTTGAGATTTAAGTTAAATGCATTCCTATCATATGCGATAACACAAACACTGTGAATATAGCGAAGAACCTAGTTCAGCACAAGCGTACCAAGCACATTGATGTAAGGCATCACTTTCTGAGGGATAATATGGAGAAGGGATTCATTGAAATGGTATTTTGTAAAATTGAGGACCAGGTTCTGATATATTCACCTAAGCCCTGAGCAGGGAACAATTTGAGCAGAATCACCTTCACTTAAGGTTAATCAGGGAGCTCTAACTTGATAACTTCTCCCCTCTTGACCCTCAAATTGATATTTAAACACTATATAATCATTTTAACTTGATTAAGCTTGTAGGCTATCTACTAAGAGATTTGCTAGAGGAAACATTGGCTGAAAACTGATGATATTACCCTTAGTGTCTATAGCTAGGAGTGTGGCATTGAGTTGGGGGAACTGGTCTTCACATGCTGATATATCAGGTATGCATCAACTCCATTACTTTCACAATCTTAATGAATATATATCCAGTTAAAAGTTATCTATGGCTCACACCTAGTTCCAACTATCTGGTTCCCAAATTGGCGGGAAGGGCGACATCTTAAAAATAGGCAATGATCATCATTCCTTAGAATCCCAAGAGTCACATCGATTGCAGTGTCAGCATATGTCTTTTCAATCTAATCCCAGTGTTTGCTCCAACTCTTAAGAAAGTCCCTTCATAACATTCGTGTGCTTACATTTTCTCATAAAAACCCTTTCTTTAAAGCTGCTAAATCCTCTCCACAAGAAATCTCATAAATATGGCGTCCCTAGTAGATTACTCTGATACCAACTCTAACGCCATCGCCCCATCACCGCCATAGGACCTTTCTTAGGAGGAACTGCACTCATCATCCTCCATCCACAATCGTGGGAAAAACATATAGAAAATTTTAACAAACTAGGCAATAAGGTCTATTTTAGGTCGAAAGGGGTACTTAGAGATCGGGTGATTCACCCTGAGGTACGTGAGTATCCTGTGATTATGCAACTATATGACAAACTGGTATTTCAAGGTTGGCTTGACTTATTATATGACACTAACATGCCGACGTTTGAGACTGAGGTGTTGAGTTTTACACAAATTTGGGTTTTGTTGCTGGTGATGTGGCTACTTCAAGTATGTGTGGGATTGATATTCTATTTGATAAGGTTAAGCTTTGGGAGATTTTGCATATTCCTATGGTAGGGCTGGCAGACTACACCTGGTTAAAGGACTCTGGGTGTTTGCTGACTTCGAAGTTCACAAAAGAGAGGGTTACTGATGTCCCTCGCAAGGTGTATAAGGTGGAGAGATGCCACCCTTCTTGAAGCTACTATTTGAGGTGGTGCACAAGGTGATCCTGCCTAGGGGTGAGCACATGCATGAGGCCACATTTTGAGACATAGGCATTGCTAATGCGATTGATCTTTAGGAGCCTATTGACCGGCCTGCTCTAATTATGCAACACATGGCTCGCATTGCTGATCCAACTGAGGGTCCTCATAAACTGTCCTATGGAAACTTGCTCACACATATGTTCCGGGCTTTCAAGGTTCCCCTTAGTACTGGGAGGGTCTTGACTAAGAAGGATATGATTGATCGCCAAACCGCCCTAGAATGTCAGGTTGCTCCTGCTGCTGCTGCTGCTGCACCTATTCCACCAAGGATCACTGGCGCCATTACTCAACTCATGAGGGAACTTCTTGAGTCTCAGGCTGCACGGGCTCATCTACAAGCTAGGATTGATGAACTTCAGGACCAGCTCGATGCTTCTCAGGCTGAGGTTGACCGATTAAGGATTGGTTTCTTCAGCAGCCGGTGGATGATAATCAACGAGTGGATGCCCTTCTTAACCTTCTAGGCGCAGGCCCTTCCCTACCTCCCCCTTAATCACTCCTTTTCATTGCTATCCTTCCTTTGGCTGCTGCCACAGACATTATTTTTTTTAGATGTGTATAAGTTTTTTGTGGATGCTTATGCGAACGCTGGTGCTTGCTTGTTATTTTTATTGTGAATATCTATTGTTCTTGCTATGCTGCGTTACTCTGAGATTTATAGATGGCTAATAACCTCAGTTTTAATGTTGTCGTGTTCTCTACTATTTCTGCCTTTTTGCCTGTTGTTTTTTCTTAATTCGATGACTTGTGCTACTGTTCGATGTCTTTTTGCAATGTCAAAAGGGGGAAGTTCTCTATGCATACAGGTTTTCCATCATCAAAAAGGGGAAATTTGTTAGGATCTATGCAGGTATGATGATACTGTTTTGATGATGACAAACACAAGCCAGAAACAGGTTGGAGGAATGCAGTCCGTTGTATGTGCACAAGTAGAGCTAGGCTAAATTTGATTTGAAGCGTTATTTATGGAAACAAATAAATATGGATTCAGAGAAGGAAGCAACTTTGGAAAAGGACTCTTTTATGGAAAAGAATGATGTTCCCATCTCAAGAAAGGAGTCCTAGATGGAAAGTCTTTAGGGTGCAATATAAATGCATTCATCAACCCTAAAAGATACAACTTTTGCAATTTGATTTTGGCGATTACTTTGAAGCAATAATAAGGGCACTTGGCAAGAGCATTCAAGTAAGATCTAGAGTTAAGTTTTCTTGATTGTTCAAGTCTATTTGACAATCTTCTTAGAATCTTTGTTTATGTGACAAATTTTGTAAGAAGTTGTTTTAGCTTTTTGTGAGTTGTGTTGAGAGTGGGTTTGACTCTCAAGAGTTGAGTTTGTTGCAAGTGGTATTAGTTGGACATTGCTCATTTGAAGTTAGTGAAGTTGTTGAAATCCTACGAGTATAGGTAGTGGTTATTTTTCCGTTGAGCAAAGAGTTTTTACACTATAATTGTTTGCTTCTCTACCTTAAATTGTTGTGGTGAGTCCTACCATCCAAGGATAAGCCACAATTCCTCTACCTTAAATTGCGTTTGTTTATGTTATCTATACTCGACAGTGAGCCCGAAATATGTCTTAGCCCCCGTCATATCTAATGACTAGAGGCATTGTTCGATACCTTATAGACTCTCGTTGGATCTATATGTTGTGTATTGTATTTGAACCTTATAATCATGGTTATCTTTTGATTATGACTATCATGGAGTGATTATGGGAATTATGGTATGTATATGTATGTTTGATGTGGAAATGTGGAAGATCCTAAGTTCCAAATTGCCCCCATAGCATAAGTCATACTTACCCGCCCCTTAGTCATTATGTTCTATTTGCTATCTGAATTTATGCTAATCCCTTTCCCTAAGATATCCCCATAGCATGAGTCCTACTTTTTCATCCCTTAGAACTATGTATTTAATTTTACTTCTGAACCGATGATGTGAATTTTGGTACTTTGAGGCTTGTTTGGTACTTTGAGGCTTATTTAGACCCTAGGTTTGGGTCATGATAAAAGAATCAAGGGCATAGGATGCAATTCACTCAAATTGAGTACTATTACGTCCTAATTTGGGAGTTTCTTTAACGGACAACCATCACCTATAATCCACTAATGATAAAATGAAGTGTTGTCATTGCCACATCAATTTAATACCTTTTTAGGGTAGAGGATATCCCATCAGTGGAACCACAAATAATCATATCAAGTCATCTTTCTGGACAATAGGAAAACATCCAATTTTAAAGTTCAATCCTCTCCTACGCTGGCTACATAGTTAGAGAGTTTGAGTTATTATTTACTTTCACTCAAGTGAAAATAGTTCTTTATTTTTGAACTTAGTGAATGCTCTTGAACCCTAGCCTTTTCTCCTATACATTTTTGCTCTCAAAAGATTCTAAATGTAAATGGTGAGAAAACGACCATGGGGTACTGCTAAGGGGTTCAAAGAGAGCCAAAAATGACAAGGTTTTAATTAGAAAAGGATGGAAAAATGAAGAAACTGCCCTTCAACTGGCAGATTGATCTGGGGGTCCCCATTTAAGAGTCACAGATAAGTTTTTGAGCCATCGAAGACCCATTCATACATTGGGGTTCAAATTTTGGGGATTTTGATACTGAGTCTACGATCACTTTTTTATGGGCCGTGAATTCTTCTATGGGCTTGTCCTATCATTTTGATTTTCGAGGTTCAGAAGTCAAGATTTTTTTGGACTTGAAACCATGAAGAGTTTTCTATGGGTCCCTGATGGAATTACAAGCGTGAAACCCTTTCATAGATCAACTTAATACTAAGAAAATTGTCTAAGTTTTCCAGTTTAGGGTTCTATGAACCTCTTTTGTGGCTCGTAAAATAAGTTACAGGTCATGGACCCAGCTCATAGACTCAATCCAAAACTAAAGTTTCTCTAAGGGTGAAGGGTAACCGTGAGGACCATCTATACACTTTGGAACTATCTACAGGTTGTAGAATTACTCTCGTGATCACTGCCAGTGTCTCGACCCTTTCACATAGAATTAGTCAGCTTTATTTTTCAATGGGTCAGGGAAGGGATAAAACTCTGCAGTAAAGTGTCACCTTGATATTGTAAAGTTATCAGTTTGTGACTGATCATCCCTAAGCCCAATGTGAGTTTTTTTAGTTGGATTTGATCCCCTGCCTTCGTTCAATAAGAATGGATAAGAGCTCATGGGATCGACATAAGGGGGCAGAGATGACTATATTTCTGTGAGCGAACTCTTGGTGAATATAAAGCACATGGATACAAGTTATGCCTTGGAGATGAAATACAATTCCGATTAGCTTTGTCTATTAACAAGGTAGCTATAAGTAATGCAACTATAAATCTCATTGAGAGTTTGATCCTGGCATAGGATGAACACTGAGGGCATGCTTAACACATGTAAGTCGGATGGGAAACATGGGAATGGTGTTTTCAGTTGCGGATGGGTGGTAACGTGTAAGAGCCTTCCCATGGTAGATATTGGTATGCAGACCCCTTTCTTCTATATTTTTTTTAGAAAGAGAATTGATATATGATCAATTAGAAGTGGTCAGTGGTATGCGAATGATGTATAATTATTTTTGTACCAAAGAAGTGACTGCCGATCTACCCTATGGCTGGATAGATAAATGTTTGGATTTTTATGATTGAAAAATCATAATTTAGCACAATTAATATTCATATATTAGAAATAAATTCATAATTAAATTAAATAGATATATCTAGGGAGAATTCACTTTGAAGAAACTATCCCCTAGATACATATGTCGTGTTAATTCACAATTGAGTATATTAAAAAATTTAAAATTTGTTCTTAAATTCTTATGAGAGTTTTAAGTCCATACAAGGTAGGATCATTTAAGGGGTGTTACAGAGAGCTTGTGTGATAGACTTTGATAGTCATTAGGACAAGTTCGTACCTTTGTGTGAGTTCTGTTATAATAATAATTATTAGTCCAGTATTGATATGACTCCTTTTAAAGCTCTTTGCGGGGGAGGATATAGGTTATCCATAGGATGGTTTGAGATTGGAGAGGTGAAGTCCTTGGGATTGATTTGGTGAAGGATGCTTAGGAAAAAGTAAGGAGTATCTAAAGCCAAGCTTCAAGCTGCCTAGAGTTGACAGATAGAGTATACAAATCACAAGGTTAGAGATATGAAATTTCAGGCTAGTGAAAATGTTCTCTTAAAAGTGTCCCTCATGAAAGGCATTATAGGATTTGGTTAAAAAGGCAAGTTCAGTCCTTGCTATATTGGTCCATTTGATATTCTCAAATGTGTAGGCTGATGGCGTATAAATTGGCTCTACTCCTAGTTTGTCTAGAGTCAATTCCATGTTTTATGTGTCTATGCTGAAAAAGAAGGGATGAGGCCTACTTCATTAAGTGGGACATAATATTGTTGGACAAGAACCTCCAATATAAGGAGGAACCAGTTGAGATTCTTTATTGGGATCTCTAAAAGTTGAGGACAAAGGAGATTAAATATGTGAAGGTCGAATGAAGGCATCGTCTAATTGAGGATGTGACTTTTGAAATTGAGAAGGTTATGGAGGACAAGTATCATTATTTGTTCATCGATTTAAGTATTATTTTGTTCTTACGTTAGCTAGTTTTTTCTGTTTTATCACTCAGGAATGAGTGGCAGGTAAATTAGTATCTATTGTAACAACTTGATCCTATTATTATGGTTAGGTCAATATGGAAGAAAATTGAGTCAGAAAACTTTTGAGTGGTAAATTAAAATTTTTTAGCCTAGGTCAATATCTGATGAAATCTAAGTCATGTAAGGTCTAGAGAAATCCAATAATGGATTGGGAGTTGGGTTATAACTTTGATCATTTGAGTTGATAGCCAATATAACAAGGAGTTCGAACAGATTTATTGAACTGAATGCGGGCAAGTATTTGACTACTTTCTTTGTTTTTCTAATAATTTATTGTTGTAGGTAACTTAATCATTTTTCTAACTTGTATTTTGGTTCCTAGACCTTAGATTCTAGAGAGAATTAATATAGGTAAGGATTTACACCTGTAACTAATGGGGGTAAAAGCCCCTAATTGGTGGAGATATTTATGAAAGTGGTCAAAGGTTAGAATTTTGCTATAATTCAAGTAAATTAGGCCATTATTGTTAATTACATATATTTTCTTGATTGTTTATAGACAAAGAATGAGATAGAACTTTAGAAAACGGAAAACATCTGATTCTAAAAAGTTCAAGAATTGAACTAAGGTAGGTGATGATTTCATATTTTTATTTATGTGATATAAGTATGTCAACTAATTGATAGTATTTCTTGCATATATATGAAAGAGGAAATGACGATATAAGTTAATCTATGACCTCTCATGATCTTATTGTATGCAATGAATCTATTACTTAACTTCACCACTTGTGCATTATTCATTGTGGATGTGATTATCATTGTTATTGCTAATCAAGTATCCTATTCAAAATAGAGATATTTCAAAAGACTTAACCACACAATAATCATACAACTTAGAACATTATTAGAGCGATGTCACATTTTGATGCACAACTTATTTGTGTTTGGGTCCATTGAGAGAACTATGATTGCAATTGCATTTAAGTGATAAACTGAGACTGGTGCATGAGTATTATTATTTCCAGTATGTGTATAATTTACTATGTTTTAGTTGCTTGTTTGATATTTCATTAATTGGAGTATCCATGTGATCTTGTTAGTTACTATTTTTATATGTATTGATACTGCACTTGCTTCTTTCTTTTTATTGAGTATAAAATATTTTTAGGCAACTGGAGAGAGACTTCAATTAGGTGACCGTTGACTTTAGAATCCAAGGGTGAGTTAGGGTCTTTTGAGCTACCCTAAATTCTTTCACTATCTTACTCCACTTGTTTCATAGGGTTGCATCCCCACATGCTAGACATTTAGATAGATTTTTAAAACAATTACTTTCAATTTCTAGGAATAATTTGCTACTTGACTAGACTTCTAATTGAGTTTATGAGAACTCAGCTACCTTTTTTAATTAAATATATTTTCTTTAACTTTAAATTTCCTAAATTATGCTAATTTGATTAGTTGGGTTAAAGTATTAGTTCTCTGACCAAAGAGTTAGTGTGGGTGCCACTCACGGTCCATTCAGGATCATGACAAATCCAATCAAAATATCTATGAAAATAGTGATTGAATATTTTTCAGTGGAAACCTTTAGAGGTCGTTTGGAAGCATGTATTAGTAAAAATAAGGCACACATTAATTAGGTATATTAGCAATACCTTGTTTTGGTTCATTGTTTCATGCTATATAAGTTATACATTCTATTGTTCATTAAGGTGTTTTTTACTAATACCATCAATTTCTAGGTATTAGTAATGCAAGGAGTTTTAATGCATGCATTAGCATGGTAAAAGGCCCAATTGTCGCGTAAAATACCCCTCCCCCCCTCCCTTTTTTTTTTTTACATCTTTTCCACCATATTTGTGGGGGGCACCTTTGTAGATAAATAATTTTTTTTTTAAATTATGCAATGCATGCTATTTTTAATACATGAAAAATTAAATAATGCATAAGAAATATCTCATCATAATTAATGCAAGTAGAAATAATACAAGCATTACTAATATATTCTATTTAGCATTATTTTTATATGCCCTACCAAACGACCCCTTAATGAAAAGATAATAATTATTTAGTAGTAATAAATTCATTTTGAATCCTATATATTCTTTTCAATTGAAAAACAAAATGTATCAGTTAAAATATTAAAAGATTAAATAATAAATCTCCTTTCTATCTGGATATGTCCATCATACTAAGCCTTGTTAGCACATATATTGACTTGCTTATATTCTTCCTTAATTTCTAACTATGTTAGGTGGTCCATTTATCTTCAATCCCTATTTATCTTGCATAGGCGTGAATGTTTATATGATCTCAAGTAGAACTCTTTGTATAAAAAGAAACATTTATTGCTCTCTAGAAGAAAAAAACTTTATACTAATATGAAATAATCGTATCTCTAAGTTGGCTTTCTATTGAAATTCTGATTTTGGAAGCAAATACATGAAAAAGTAGTTTAGACATATCACATTCCACATGCATATTCCTAATCTATTTTCGAACATAAAGAACTAATTTATGAAGCTATAGAAAAGCCTTATAATATCAACAAAACAATCTAATTTGTCACTCGTTCTGTTGATTTAGCCGTTGCTACCATCTGAGCCATGATGTTAGCATATTGTACAACTGTGTGCTGCGAAGTATATTGATCAGAGAGGCCGTACTCTAAAAATTTTGGTTCAGTATGCACAAAATAACCTGGTAACGATCTTTTTTCAAACGCTTCCTTCCATATGTTGAAGAATTCACCCATAACCTGATATGATATCTCCCATGAGGAAATTGAAAGATACTCCATCTAGAAAGAAAAATATGTTTATGTGACCATCTTTTAGAATTTAAAAAAAACACTAGAAGTAATTATTTTCTAGATGAAGAACGCAACAAGTGATATCATTTTCATTCAAAATAGAGATATTTCAAAAGACTTAACCACACAATAATCATACAACTTAGAACAAATATTTTAAAGTATTTTGCACCTCCATAACAATTCTCCTTATGTTGACAGAGTTTATTGAAATAACTTTGCCAACTCGCAGCCGGAAGTCACCAAATTGATATTGAAATCCCTGTGTATCTTAATATTTTAATGACTATTCTAAAATCGTACTATGTAATTCATGTTAATAATTTTGAAACATAATAACTGTGGATAATATAACTTATCGATGCTTAAATTTATAAAGCCAAGACTATTGATGGTACAATATATGTTAACTATTCTTATACAGTAAAAATAACAATTTGCGAATCTCAATAATTCAAACTTTAAAATTAAGTCCAACCCTTAGTTGGTAAGACTGCAAGGTCTCCATTATCATCTGAATTGATGAATCTGCTTCCATGATCAATCGTTGCTTTCTAATTAGCATGTAATACTTGTCAAGCTGTTCTTGAAGCAAAACCCCCGAAAAGTTTTCAGGGATCCTTGATGCATTTGGTTGCTCTACTGTGAGGAAAACAATTACTCTACAATCAAATCTATACTTATAGAAGCAAGAGTACTTTTAAAAATATAATCTTTATAATGACTTGAAAGGGAAAACGATATTCAACCCTTGGCGTTGTGCTTACAGACATAAGGTGCAAGATATTAAGTGATAAAATACCTTTGAGAATCGATTTATAGAAGCTAAGAGTATTTTTTCATCTGCCATCTTTAACACCATTAATGCTCTCAACACATTGAGATACTTCATTTAGTATTTGAGTGTTGACTGTTGTGCTTGCATTTGGCTGCCGGTGCAAAACTCTAACAACAAAGTAACAAATTATACGCATAAACATAAACATACACATCAAAAACCATAAATAAATACATGTTCTGAGTGAATTCAAAACCATTACCATTTGATTGGCATGATATTTATAGCATATGAAGTTCTCTTTTCCTCTTACTTCGAAATTCAACCAAAAAATCAAAAGCTTGTCTAATGTAAGAAAAGATAAGTGAATAAATCATCAAATCACTTTGTTATTATTTAAAAGTGTGCAGCTGTATTTATAGCAGGACCAATACTTAATATACTTTATTTTTCTTATACTTGTTAGGTAACTAAATTAGTATTTTTCTACTTTGCCTCCAAGATACTAATAGAAAAATAATAAATACTAATCCTAAAATTTTATTTTAAATTAGATTTTCTCAGGATGTATCTAGTCTATATAATTATATTCCTCTTAATTAATATACCTTTTTAGATGAGAAAAAATTATTCGTTTAAAGATTATAAACAAGTCAAACCTTTCATGCAAAAATGTAAATTATTGAAGATAGAAATAGAATAATAATTATGATAAATTCTTAAATATACTTCTTGATAAGATTTTCTTAAAATGGTATCTAGTCTATATATTTATTGCTAATATATACTTTTTATATAAAAGAAAAGCTAAACGTTGAAGGATTAAGCAAGTCTAAACTTTGATGTACAAATATGTATCACCTAATTTAAATAGAATATATACTATCTTTAGTTCATCTTATATGTTACAATCCAATCTTAGAGTCAAATAATTTTATTCAAAATTCTTATCTATCTTACCTGCTTTAAGTTTTGAATTTCTGACTCATGTAATTTTTTAAAAGAAATTTAATTGTTTTCAAAAAAAAATGGTAAACATAAAATTTTCAACAATCCCAAAATACAAAATCTATATAGTAGCCAAGACATTAATTGTTTTTCCGCTTCACCTATCACTCAACTCAACTATCAACCCTACTCAGGAGACTCAACTAGACCATTAACTCAACTTTAAAAACCCAACTAAAGATGATAATGAAACTCAGTAAACCATAACAAAAGACTCAATCTATGAGCACTATTATGTCCTATCACATCGATGCAATCCATTCACATCGAGTACTATTACGTCCTAATGTGGGAGTTTCTTTAACAGACAATCATCATCTATGAGACATTAATGATAAAATGAAGTGTTGTCATTGTCACATCCATCCAATACCTTTTTCAGGGTAAAGGACATCCCATCAGTGGATCCACAAACAATCATATCAAGTCCTCTTTCTAGACAATAGGAAAACATCTAATTTTAAAGTTCAATCCTCTCCTATGCTGGCTACATAGTTATAGAGTTTGAGTTATTATTTACTTTCACTCAAGTGAAAAAAGATCTTTATTTTATGCAAGAGAATCATCTATCTCAACAGAAACTCAAGCATGGGGACATTATGATTATCAACTCGATTAGGGTCCATTCGGATGAATACATGAAAGTACATCTCAATCATCTACTTAACTCTTGGATATCACCAATAGACAATTAGATATACAAAAACTCAGGAGACAATAAATTTACTCAAGAACATAATTTTAGAATTAGGTCAACACAAATTCAAACACAATTTAGAAGAATTAACATGTGGAAAGTATGGATGAACACAATCTAATTCTATGAATAATCTTACATAAATAGAATGTGAAGATTACAGCCAAGACTCGAACACCTTAGTGAATGCTCTTGAAACCTAGTCTTTTCTCCTCTATGTTTTTGCTCTCAAAAGATTCTAAATGTAAATGATGAGAAAAGGGTCGTGGGGGTATTGTTAAGCGGTTCAAAGTGAGCCAAAAATGACAAAGTTTTATTAGAAAAGGATGGAAAAAGATGAATTGCCCTTCAACTGGCAGATTGATCTGGGGAACCTCATTTACGAGTCATAGATAATTTTATGAGGCATCGAAGACCCCTTCATACACTGGGTTTCAAATTTTGGGTTTTTTTATCCTAAGTCTACGATCACCTTTTTATGGATCGTGACCCCTTCTATGGGCTTGTCCTATCAGTTTGTTGTTCGAGGTTCAGAAGTCATGATTTTTTTGGACTTGAAACCATGAAGAGTTTTCTATGGGTCACCTATGGAATTACAAGTCGTGAAACTCTTTCTTAGATCGAATTAATACTTAGAAATTTGTTTAGGTTTTCAAGGTTAGGGTTTGATGAACCTCTTTTATGGCTAATAAAATAAGCTATAGGTTATGGACCCACCTTATTGACTCAATCCAAAACTAAAAGTTTCTCTAAGGGTCAATGGTAACCATGTGGACCATCTATAGACTGTGGAACCATCTATAGGTTGTAGAACCACTCTCGTGATCACTGAAAGTGTCTCAAACCTTTCACATACAATTAGTCAACTTTATTTCTCGATGGGTCGGGAAAGGAATAAAACTCAGCGGTAGAGTGTCACCTTGACGTGGTGAATTCATAGGCTTTTGCCTGATCATCCCTAAGCCCAATGTAAGTTTTTTCGTTGGATTTGATCCCCAACCTTTGTTCAATAACAATAGATAAGAGTTCATGGGATTTACGTAAGGGAGCACGGATGGCTATATTTCTGTGAGCGAACTCTTGGTGAATATGAAGTGCATAGATATAAGTTATGCCTTGGAAATGAAATATAATTCTGAATTTGGTTTATCTGTTAACAAGGTAGCTATAAGTAATGCAACTATGAGACTTTGATCCTAGCACAGGATGAATGCTGGTAGCATGCTTAACACATGCAAGTTGAATAGGAAACATGGGAATGGTGTTTTCAGTTGCGAACGGATGAATAACGCGTAAGAACCTTCCCTTGGTGGATATTGGTGTGCAAACCCCTTTCTTTTTTATTTTCTTAGAAAGAGAATTGATATATGACCTCTTCGAAGTGGTCAGTGGTATCCGAATGATGCATAATTATTTTTGTATTAGAGTAGTATCTGCCAATCTATCCTATGGCTGGATAGATAAATGTTTGGGCTTTTGTGATTAGAAAATCACAATTTAGCACAATTAATATTCATATAATGGAAAGAAATTCATAATTAAATTAAATAGATATATCTAGGAAGAATTCACTTTGAAGAAACTATTCCCTTAGATACATATATCATGTTAATTCACAATTGAGTATATTAAAAAATTTAAAATCAGTTCTCAAATTCTTCTGAGATTTTTAAGTCCACAAAAAGGTTGGATCATTTAAGGGGTGTTACAGAGAGCTTGTGTAATAGACTTTGATAGTCATTGGGACAACTTCGTACCCTTATGTGAGTTCTCTTATAATAATAGGTATCACTCCAATATTGATATGACTCCTTTTGAAGCTCTTTGCAGGGGAGGATATAGGTTACCCATAGGATGGTTTGAGATTGGAGAGGTGAAGCCCTTGGGATTGATTTAGTGAAGGATGCTCAGGAAAAAGTAAGGAATATCTAAAGCTAAGCTTCAAGCCACCTAGAGTTGACAGATAGAGTATACAAATCACAAGGTTAGAGATATGAAATTTCAGGCTAGTGAAATGTTCTCTTAAAAGTGTCGTTTATGATAGGCATTGTGAGATTTGGTTAGAAAGACAAGTTTAGTCCTTGCTATAGTGGTCCATTTGAAATTCTCAAAAGTGTTGACCTGATGGTGTATAGATTGGCTCTACTCCTAGATTTTCTAGAGTCAATTTCATGTTCTATGTGTCTATGCTGAAAAAGTATCAAAGGGACGAGGCGTACTTCATTAAGTGAAACACAATATTATTGGACAAGAACCTCCAATATAAGGAGGCACTAGTTGAGATTCTTAATTTGAGGACCAAGGATATTAAACCTGTGAGGGTTTAATGGAAGCACCATCCGATTGAGGAAGCAACTTTGGAAATTAAGAAGGTTATGGAGGACAAGTATCATCATTTGTTCGGCGATTTAAGTACTACTATATTCTTATGTTAGCCTAGTTTTTTCTATTTTATCACTCAGGAATGAGTGATAGATAAATTAGTATCTATTGTAACAATTTGATCCCATTATTATGGGTAGGTCAATATGGAAGAAAATTGAGTCAGAAAACTTTTGAGTAGTAAATTGAAAATTTTGAACCTAGGCCAATATCAGATGAAATCCAAATCATGTGAGGTCTAGAGAAATCCAATAATGGAGTGGGAGTTAGATTATAACTTTGATCATTTGAGTTGATAGTCGATATGATAAGGAGTTTGTACATATTTATTGAATTGATTGCGGGTAAGTATTTCATTAATTTATTCGTTTTTCTAACAATTTAGTGTTATGGGTGAGTTAATCATTTCCCTAACTTGTAGTTTCATTCCTAGATGTCACGCCTCGAGCAGGTACCCTCGATATGGCCAACACTTGAAGAACCATGCTGATTCTCGAAGAGAACCACCTGGACTTATCATCACATCTTATTCAACAGCGGAAGAATACTCAAATCAAAGCATCAAAGAAATGATAAAATAGTCTCCAAATAATTCAAGTTTGGAAGATAAAATACTCGATGATACTCTACTCAAGGTCTATGAAGCCTTTTCTTCTAAACACCTAGATGGTACCACGATAAGGCATGGCTACACAACTCAGAGAAAATAGAATAATCAATAAAATAGAAGAAAGGCTCCTCCGGATGACAAAGAGGACTCACCAACTCTCAAACTCACGAAATTTGAACCTCAACGATGCACCTGCTGAAATCCTCTATCACTTGGGTCTGTATCATTAACAATGCAGGCCAAAGTGGATGTCAGTACATGGAATATGTTGGATATAAAACAATTCAAGAAGCAGATAAGGCTCAGACTCAAATCAACTAACTCGACTCAAGACCCAACTCATCAACCTCATAACTCAATTCAAATAAATGATGTAAGTTTAAAGTTTTAAAACCATGTTTTAGGATTAGACTCAATGTTTTTGTAACTTGGTTCGACAGTCATGATATGTCAACTCAACTGTTGCTTGAATGTTTCTCTAACCTACATAACTCTCCACCACCAAGAGTTTTGGTGGTGCACAACAATGCCGACGTCGTTGCCCTGCCTGTCTAAAACTTACCAAGGTAAAGGACGTCTACCTCTCCTTCTCTCTCAGATCATAACAGTGTGTCCATCTATTGGGACATGGGCTGCCAGAGTTAACTGTACAACTATACTATGCTGGCAACATAGTTCTGGGTGTTTCCTTTTACCTAACACAGTATTCAATACTCTTTCCAAGACTAAAATATGCTCATGAACATTAACTCAAACTCATCTCAAAATAGCTTAACAACAACTTTTTTAAATAACTCCATAACTTATAATTAGAACTCAATCCAATGCAACTCAAGAGTCTAACTCACAACATACAAGACACTCACTAATTATGGTCAAGTAACATCATATCATCCATGCTTAACACATAAGACATAATAAGTATTCATCACATGCATATATGAAACAAGAAAAATGTACTTCTCAGGCTCAGCTTACTCAGTTTAGGAAATTATATTCATAATCTTAATTCAGTTAACATGTAAGGAAAGCAATAAGTTTTAGTGCTAGGATATCAAGCATATGATTAATATTCCTATTTCTTGATACTGCAACTCATTAATTTACTCGCATACATCCATGAAGACACAAACATGTATAAGATCTTAGAGCTAGTAATCACGGGATTCGCTTTATGTGAGTACTACTCACAACTTAACTAAAGTAGACGAAGGGGCATGTGGATGAACACAATCTAACGCTTTAGGTAGCCTTACATACCTGGGATGATGGATGACGTAATTCTTCCACAAGAACTTTACCCTGACCTCAGGAACCCTCGTTTCTTTTCTTCTTCTCTCAAGAACTCTAATCAAAGTTGTGCGTAAGAGGCTTTAGAATGATTTTAGAAAATCCTTTTTGACTAAAAATAACCTATTTAATTATGGTTTAAGTTTAGGAGGGGTTAGAAAAGGTCTAGAATGCCCTTCATGAAATAATTAAAAAAAATCATCTCGGACAAGGGAGTCCGTGACACAGAAATGGTCCAATTTTTGTATTTTTCATCAAAAATTCTCCAAACTAGATTTCTAATCCTGTAGAAAAATTTTGGACCAAAACTCAGTGCAAGTCCGCAGTAGGTGCGTGTCGCACACCTGTCGTGCACCCTCACTGGAAATTATTTTCGCATAAAAAAACTATCCTTTGATCCAGTGGTTCTAAATATCAACTGAGACCACTTCCCCACATAATTTTTCATATTGATCGCATATCCGACCTTGTATTTGCCATCGAAAGA
>DF361620.1:20923-31468 GCA_000787875.1 Solanum virginianum
TGTATTTGCCATCGAAGATGGAAAGAGTGATATATGTACATCTCTTCTCTAGGAGTATTTTGTTAATTTTATTAGGCGTTACATCATCTCCCCCTTGGGATCATTTGTCCTTGAATAATGAGTAAAATTGGACATCAAACACGAATGGACTCAAGACTCATCTCCATACTCACTCAATATCTCTAACTCTCAACTCCTCATCAATCTCAACAAACTATACTTAGACTCAAGGATAGATACATCAACTCAAGAATAGAAACATCTGTTAATTCAAGAGTAAGAATATTAACTTCAATATTCTCATCATCAGGTATGAATAACAGGTATTTGGCTCTCATATCCTCCTTAGCTTCCCATGTGGCTTCCTCAATGAATTGATTTCTCCACTTGCAAACCTAATGATCAAGGATTTTGACTGAGATCTCTTTATAGGTCAAGCTATCCTTTACTCCGATGCTCTCAATAGAGATTACCAAGGTAGGATCTCCCAAGCATTTCTTTAACATCAATACATGAAATACCGGATGAATTGCGTCTAGCTCTGAGGGTAACTCTAACTCATAAGCAACCTTCCTAATCCTCTTCACGATTTTATAAGGGCCAATATAGCGAAGACTCAATTTCCCTTTCTTCCCAAACCTCATAACACCCTTCATGGATGACACTTTTAAGTATACCCAATCATTCACCTCGAACTCTAAGTCTCTTTTCCTCACATTGGTGTAAGATTTTTAGCGGCTCTGTGCAGTTTTTAACCTCTCTTTAATGACCTTTATCTTTTCCATTGATAAGATTAGGTCCAATCAATTCTGCGTCTCCAACCTTAAACTATCCAATAGGTGATCTACACCTCCTCCTGTAAAAAGCCTCATAGGGGGCATTTGAATGCTTGTATGGTAACTATTTTTATATGCAAGTTCAATCAATGGTAGATGGTCGTCCCAATTTCCTTTGAAGTCAAGGACACAGGCTCTCAACATATCCTCTAATATGTGAATAGTATGCTCTGCCTAACCATTTATTTGTGAATGAAAGGTTATACTCAGATTCACTTTAGTACCTAATTCCTTCTGGAAAGATCCCCAAAATTGGGAGGTGAATTGAGCTCATCTATTTGAGATGATAGACAAGGGAACCCCGTGTAACCTCACAATCTCTTTGATATACAACTTGGCATACTCTTTTGTTATGTTAGTCATCTTGACTACCATGAAGTGAGTTGATTTGGTTATCCTGTCCACAATTACCCATATTGAATCATGCTGCTTTCGAGACCTCGGTAGACCGGTAAGGAAGTCCATGTTGATTATCTCCAACTTCTATTCAGGAATCTCAAAGTTCTATACAATAGCTAAAAAGTGTAGCATGCCTGAATCCAACTGGGTTCACGTTGGTAGAGGAACTAGATCACAAAAATTATTTAGTTTTGATTTTATGGTAAAAAAGATGATAGAATTCTTGATTATTCAGACCTTAATCTAATCATATGTATTGGTTAGTATAATTTCGTATATTCGCCTATTCTCTACGAGAATTCTGATTGATTAGTCTCTGTAGATATATACCTACTAAATGGAAATTAGAAAAAAAGTATGTAATCTAGGTTTTGAAGAAAAGTATTTGACTTTAATTTATTTTGATTTTGTTTTTTTTAATTGGCCAATCTGCATAGTCTTTGATGCTCAATTTTGACCTGTTGACAATTTGGACACTTGGAAACAAACTCAACAATATCCCTCTTCATTCCACTCCACTAATAGACTTCGCTCAAGTCGTGGTACATCTTGGAAAAATCAAGATGAATGGAATACCTAGAGCTATGGGCTTCAGTCATAATTCTATCTCGAACACCATCAACATCGGGAACACATAACCTACTCTGGTATCTCAACACTCCATCTCCACCTTTAGAGAATACCATCATCTTCTGTTTATGGACAACCTCCTTTAATTGAAGTAATACAGGATCTTGATCTTACTTCTCTTTCTCCTATGTCGCTAGTGATGATGCAAAGCCACTCTAAACATTGACTCCTCCCTCATCTTTCTCCTCGTATTGAACTCCTAATCAGGCTAATATATGCACTTCCTTGACTAACTCCTTCTTTCTTTCCTCAATATGGGTCGTGCTACCCATTGACAACCTGCTAAGAGTGTCAGCAACAATGTTAGCTTTACCTGGGTGGTAGAGAATGCTTATATCATAGTCCTTGAGCAACTCCAACCATCTCCTCTATCGCAGGTCAAGCTCTTTTTGACTGAAGATGTACTGCAAGCTCTTGTGGTCAATCAACACATCCATATGCAATCCATATAAGTAGTGGCGCCAGATTTTAAGGGCAAACACCACCGCTACCAACTCAAGATCATGGATCGAATAGTTCCCCTCATAAACCTTAAGTTGTCTGGAAGCATAGGTTATCCCTTTCCCTCTTTGCATCAGTATGTAACCCAGTCTAACTCATGATGCATCACAATATATTACAAAGTCTTCTATCCCATCGGACAAGGTTACTGGTGAAGTAGTTAATCTAGTCTTCAACTCTTGAAAACTCTTTTCACATGCATCAGACCACTGAAACTTGACCTTTTGTTGAGTCAACTTGGTTATGGGGCAGATAAGGAAGAAAATCTGTCAATAAATTTGTGGTAATAGCCTGCAAACCCCAAGAAACTTCTTATGTCAATTGGAAAGGTCAATCTGGGCTAATTTTTAACCACTTCAATCTTCTGGGCATCTACTCGAATACCATCACTGGAAACAATATGGCCTAGGAAGGATATTGCCTTAAGCCAAAACTCATGCTTCGAGATTTTTGCATACAATTCATGACCATTGAGAATTTAGAGGATAACTCTAAGGTTATTGACATGCTCCTTCTCATCCTTTGAATACACCAAAATGTCATCGATGAACACGATCACAAATATATCAAAATATGGTCTGAACACCCTGTTCATCAAGTCCATAAAGGCTTCAAGTGCATTACTCAACCTAAAGGACATAACCAAGAACTCAAAATGGACATATCTAGTCCTAAGAGTTGTCTTTGGAATGTCACATTCCCTCACTTTCAACTGATGGTAACCCGATCTGACGTATATCTTTAAGAAACAAGAGGCACCTTAATGTTGGTCAAACAGATCATCTATCCTGGAGGGAGGATATTTATTCTTTATCGTGACCTTGTTCAGTTTCCTATAGTCGATGGACATTCTAAGAGACTCACTTTCTTTTGCACGAATAGGACAGGAGCACCCTAAGAAGAAACACTCGACCTGATAAAGCCCTTCTCTAACAAATTCCTCAATTATTCCTTTAGCTCTTTCAACTAAGCAGGGGCCATTTTATAAGTAGGAATTGAGATAGACTGGATAACAAGAGGAACATCAATTCCGAAGTCAATCTCTCTATCAAAAGGGACTCTAGGTAGGTAGATCCTTAGAAAAACATTCAAAAACTCACTAACAATCGGGAATGACTCAATATTAGGAGACTCAATATCATCAAACTTAACTTGCACGAGATGGTAGATACATCCCTTGGAGAATAACCTTATGGCCTTGAGGTAAGAAATAAACTTACACTTAGGCATGATAAAACCTTTCTTCCACTCTATAACAGGCTCATTAGAAACTAAAAATTGATGGTTCGAGTTCTACAGTCAATAGAGGTATAGCAGGTGTAAAGCTAGTCCATACCAAGGATTACATCAAAGTTAACCATATCTAACTCAATCAAATTAGCAAGAGTATTCCAATGGTAGATAGATACTACGCAATCCCTATAGACTAGTTCGGCTATAATAGACTCACCAATAGGAGTAGAAACAGGGAAAATCTCAAGTAAACATTCAGGAGAAATATCAAATTTTCTAGCCACATAATGTGCCACAAAGAACACAATTTCCCCTGGATCAAGCAAAGCATAACAATTGAAGGTAAAGACTCAAAGCATACCGGTCAAGACATCTAGTGCAACCTCTTGATCATGTATGTTCCCCATCGCATATAGACGATTAATTCCTCTACCTGTCCCTAGTGTAATACCTCTCTGGTTACCTTTGGTTGGTGGTACTATAGTAGAAGATTGTGCCTTATTGCCCCAAAGTGGGCATTCTCTCTGAAAGTGACCAATCTAGTCATACCTATAGCAACCATTTCCTCCCTCCTTGCATTCTCTCAAATACATCCTGCCACACTTCTCACAAGGAAGTTTCCCTTTTGAGCCAAGTGTCACACTGGCCTGTGAACCCTGTGCTGTAAAGTTTGACTAACCCTAGGACCTTTGATCATACCTGTTATTTAGAGTTGGTGTACTGGCTGATGATGGTGCATACCCTGAATGCCTCTTTTGAAAGTAAGACTTATCTCTCTTGTCCTGCTTGCGCAGGATAGGCTCATGTTTTGTTGACTTAGATTTCTTACTCAAATGCTCTTCTCTATCTTTCTTTTTATCCTCCTTAATTTGATGGGCATAAACCATGATTCTGGAAATATCCATACCTGGGATCAGTAATGCTGCCTTGCACTCCCTCTTTACATATTTACCCAACCCAGACACGAATTTTCTCATTTTTTCTCTCATATCCTAGACCATCTTTGGGGCATACCTAGATAGCTTAATAAACTTATGGTTATACTTTTTGATAGTCAGCCCCTCTTGCTTTAGTTTTAAGAACTCTTCAACCTTTGCCTCCCTCAACTCTTGGGAAGGAAATGGACAAGGAAAGCACTCTCAAACTCACTCCACTCAGTAGGTTCAGCATCCTCACCTCAACTTACTTCCCATTGGTTAAACCAGACGTTCACCACATCCTTAAGCTGATCGAATGCAAGTTCAACTCTCTCAACCTCAGTCGCATGTATATCCCTTAGGACCTTGTACATCTCATCGATGAAGTTCTGTAGGTCCTTCTCAACCTTCGACCTTATGTAGACTGGCGGGTTCATCTTCAAGAAATCTCTGAGCTTGGTTGCAGCAGCGGACTCTTGGGAGCTAAAGCTAGGGGCTTATAGACCTCGAATGTTATTCTACAAAGCCACTAGGTGGGTGAGCATTGTGATGGATGCCCTAAAGTTGCCTCTGAGGTTGGGGCTGGCTGAGTAGGAGGCGCCTGCGGAATTCCAGTGGTTCTAGCAGGTTGACCCTGTCCCCTTGTCCCTCTCTGAGTAGGGACCTCTAGTGGGGGATTCTCAGTGTTTAAGACTGAGGCATCTCTTTGGGCAGTTGTATGCCTAGGAGGCATGATCTATAAATGCATAATGCACAAATTAGAAAAGAGTTTTATAGAGTTAAACTCCATCGCACAAACTCAGAATATCAAAGAAGTGTAACCATTCCTAATGTCCTGTAGCCTCCTGCTTATGAACTGTGTTGCACAATATACCTATAAAAAAGATACTACTAGACACGGCTTCATAGACTCCCTAGGACATTTGAACTTTGTGCTTTGATACTAAGTTTGTCAAGCCCCGGGTGGAAATAGTAATTTATTATTCTTAACAGTAGGTCCTACACACTTTTTGGTTCATCATACTATTGCCCCTGGTTTACATACAACTACATTGATCTTAGAAAAAGGTGCTTTAGATGCACATAGTTCCAAGTTAATGCCAAATAAAAAGGTTTTTGATTATAGTTTTCCATGCGATGGCCTAGGACGAGGTGGTACTTGTGATATTTCGGCATGGGATGCATTTTATTTGGCAGATTTTTGGATGTTAAATATGATTAGATGGGTTAATTTTTATTGGCATTGGAAGCACATCACATTATGGTAAGGTAACGTTTCACAGTTTAATGAATCTTCCACTTATTTGATGGGTTGGTTAAGGGATTACCTATGGTTAAACTCTTGACAACTTATTAATGGATATAACCCTTTTGGTATGAATATTTTATCAGTTTGGGCATGGATGTTCTTATTTGGACATCTTGTTTGGGCTACTAGATTTATGTTCTTAATTTCTTCGCGTGGATATTGGAAGGAATTGATTGAAACTTTAGCATGGGCTTACGAATGCACACCTTTGGCCAATTTAATTCGCTGGAGAGATAAACTAGTGGCCCTTTTTATTGTATAAGCAAGATTGGTTGGATAAGTTCATTTTCTGTAGGTTATATATTCACTTATGCGGCTTTCTTGATTGCTTCTACGTTGGGTAAATTTGATTAATTAATGTGTGTATTCACGATAATCTCATTTCTTTCGACAGAGAAAAGGTTCCACCCTTTTCTATTTCTACATCTAGGATTTGAGGCATGGCCAGCACTTGAAGAACCATTGTTGATTCCCCAAAAAAATCACCTGGCCTCATCATCATATCTTACTCAACAATAGAAGAATACTCAAATAAAAGCATCAAAGAAATGATAAAAATATCATAAAATAGTCTCCAAATAAATCAAGTTTGGAAGATAAAATACTCGACGATACTATACTCGAGGTCTATGAAACCTCTACTTCTAAACATCTAGATGGTACCATGATAAGCTATGGCTACCCAACTCAGGGAAAATAGAAATAAATAATAAAATAAAAGAAAGGCTCCTCTGGATGGCAAGGAGGACTCACTAACACCTGGACTTAGAAAATTTGAACCTCAACGATGTGTCTGCTGAAGTCCTCTATCACCTGCATCTATATCATTAACCATGCAGGCCTAAATGGGTGTTAGTGTATAGAATATACTAGTATGTAAAATAGTTGAAGAGACAGATAAGGCTCAAACTCAAATCAACTAACTCGACTCAAGACCCAACTCATCCACCTCATAACTCAACTCAGATAAATGATGAAAGTTTAAAGTTTTAAAAACCATATTTTACGATTATACTCAATGTTAATGCAACTCGGTTCAAAATTCATGATATGTCAACTCAAGTGTTGCTTGGAAGTTTTTCTAACTGACATAACTCTCCACAACCATAAGTTCTGGTGATGTACAATGATGCCGACATCATTGCCACGCCCGTCCTAAACCTGCTAAGGTAAAGGACATGTACCTCTCCCTCTCTCTCGGATACGAAGAGAGTGTCCATCTATTGGGACATAGGCCGCTAGAGTTAACTGTACAACCATCCTACAATGACAACGAGTTTTGGGGTGTTTCCTTTTACCCAACTTGGTGCTGAATACTCTTTCCAAGACTAAAATATGCTCATGAACATCAACTCAAACTCATCTCAAAATAGCTCAACGCAACTTTCTCAAATAACTCCATAACTCAGAATTAGAACTCAATACAATGCAACTTAAGACTCTAACTCACATTATGCAAGACTCTCACTAATTATAGTCTAGTAATATCATATCATTCAAGCTCAACACATAAGACATACTCCCTTCATCCCATTTTGTGCCGCACCCTTTCCTTTTTTATCCGTCCCAAAAATAATGTCACCTTACTCTAATTGGAAACAATTTAACCTTGAAATTCCCCTTTTACCCTTAATGAAATGATTTTCCACCACAAAAATATCTCAACATAATTTTAGGCCACAAGTTTCTAATCTTACTTTTTTTTCTTAAACATCGTGTCACGTTAAAAGGTGCAACATAAAATAAGACGGAGGGAGTAATAAGTACTCATCACATGCATATATAAAATAAGAAAATGTACTTCTCAGGCTCAACCTACTCAGTTTAGGAAATTAGATTCATAATCTTAATTCTTAGCATGTAAGGAAAGCAATAAGATTTAGGTCTAGGATATCAAGCATATGATTAAGATTCCTATTTCTTGATACTACCAATGAAAATTATCAATTTACTCATATACATCCATGAAGACTCAAATATGTATAAGATCTTAGAGCTATTAATCATAGATTTGCGTTATTTGATTACTACCTACAACTTAACTCAACTAGACGAAGGGGAGCAGGATGAACACAATACAACACTTTAGATAGTCTTACAAACCTGGGATGAAAGATTATGTAATTTTTCCACAAGAACTCGACCCCGACCTCAAAAACCCTCGCTTCTTCTCTCCTTCTCTCAATAACTCTAATCTAAGTTATGCATAAGAGGCTTTAGAATGACTTTAGAAAACCCTTTTCGGCTATAAATGACCAATTTAATCATAGTTTAAGTTTAGGAAGGATTCAGAAAGGTCTAGATCAGAATGCCCCTCATGAAATAACTAAAAAAAAGTTTATCCTGGACAAGGGGGTCAGCAACGTGGAGATGGTCCAATGTCAAAATTTTTCACCAAAAATTCTTTGAATGAGTTTTCTAATTCCATAGAAAACTTTTGGACCAAAACTAAGTGCAAGTCAATGGCAGGTGCGCATCGCACACCTATTGTACATCCTTACTGGAAATGTTTTTTGCATCAAAAAATTATCTTTTGATCTAGTGGCACTAAAAATCAACCAAGATCACTTCCCTATTCAATTTTTCATTCTGATTGCATATCCGGCCTCAAATTTGCCTTCGGAATATAGGAAGATGTGTTATGCGCATATCTCTCCTCTAGAATATTTTGGTAATTTTACCTTGCATTACACTATATTTTAGATTCTAGAGAGAATTGATTAGGTAAGGATTTAGACGTGTAACTAATGATGGGTAAAAGCCCCTAATTGGTGGGGATGTTCATGAAAGTGGCCAAAGGTTAGAATTTCGCTATAATTCGAGTAAATTAGATCATTATTGTTAATAACACATATTTTCTTGACTGTTTATAGACAAAGAATGAGCTGAAACTTTAGAAAAGGGAAAAGCTTTGATTTTATAAAGTTCAAGGTGTGAACTAAGGTAGGTGATGGTTTCATATTTTTATTGTGTGATAGAAGCATGTCAAGTAATTTATAGTATTTCTCGCATATATATGAAAGAGAGAATGATGATATAAGTTAATCTATGACCTCTCATGATCTAATTGTATATAATAAATCTATTATGTAACTTCACCAGTTGTGCATTATTCATTATGGATGTGATTATGATTGTGATTGTTAATGGAGTATCACGTGCCAACACATTATTGGATCGATTGTCAATCGAGTATCACATCCCTACACATTGTTGGACCAATTGTCACATTTTGACATATTATTAGAGCGAGTGTCACATTCTGATACATAACTTATTTGTGTTTAAGTCCCTTGAGAGGACTATGATTGCAATTGCATTTGAGTGATAAAGTGAGACTGGTACATGAGTATTATTATTTCCAGTTGTGTATGATTTACTACGCTTTAGTTGCTTGTTTGATATTTCATTTATTGGAGTAGCCATGTGATCTTACCAGTACATTATTTTTATATGTACTGATACTGCATTTGCTTTTTTAATTGAGTACATAATATCTTCAGGCAACTACAGAGAGAATTCATTTAGGTGACCGTTGACTTTAGAATCCAAGGGTGAGTTATGGTCTTTTCAGCTACTTTAAATTCTTTCACTATCTTACTCCACTTGTTTCATGGGGTTGCATCCCCACATGATAGACACTTAGATAGAGTTTTGGAACAATGATTTTCAATTTGTACGAATTATTTGCTACTTGACTAGACTTCTAATTGAGTTTACAGGAACTCAGCTATTTTTTTAATTAAACTTATAAATTGCCTAAATTGTGCTAATTTGGTTAGTTGGGTTAAAGTATCAGTTCTCCCACCGAAGAGTTAGTATGGCTGTCACTTACGGTCCATTCAGAGTCGTGACAAATTCAATCAAAATATCTATGAAAAGAGCAATTGAACATTTTTCAGTGGTAACTTTTAGAGGTCGTCTGGAAGCCTGTATTAGTAAAAATAAGGATTAGGTGTATTAGTAGTACCTTGTTTGGTCATTGTTTCATGCTATGAATAACTAATGCAAGCATAAGTTATACATTCAATTGTGCATTAAGATTTGTATTACAAACGCAATGAGATTTAATGCATGCATTAGGATGGTGAAAGATCCAATTGCCGCATAAAATCTTTTTTATTTTTACATCTTTTTCACCATATTTGTGGAGGATACCTTCGTAAATAAATAATTTTTTCAAAACTATGCAATGCATGCTATTTTTAGTACGTGAAATTAAATAGTGTATAACAAATATCTCATCATAATTAATGCAAGTATAACTAATACAAGCATTACTAATATATTCTATTTAGCATTATTTTTATATGCCTTACCAAACAACCCCTTAATGAAAAAATAGTAATCATTTAGTAGTAACAAAGTCATTTTGAATTCTATGTATTCTTTTCAATTGACAATTGAAATGTATTAGTTAAAATACTAAAAGATTATATAATAAATCTCCTTTCTATCTAGATATGTCCATCATACTAAGACTTGTTAGCACATATATTGACCAGCTTATATTTCTCCTTAATTTCTAACTATGTGAGGTGATCCATTTATCTTCAACCCCTATTTATCATACATAGGCGTGAATATTTATATTATCTTAAGTACAACTCTTTGTATAGAAAGAAACAACAACAACAACAACATACCCAGTGAAATCCCACAAGTGGGGTCTAGGGAGGGTAGAATGTACGCAGACCTTACCACTACCTAAGTAGAGAGG
>DF361620.1:31480-50132 GCA_000787875.1 Solanum virginianum
TATGTCTATGTGACCATCAAGTGGGGTCTAGGGAGGGTAGAATGTACGCAGACCTTACCACTACCTAAGTAGAGAGGCTATTTCCGAGGAACCATTATCTCAAAACCCATGCGCAGAACGGACTAGATATGATCAAAAGTAAGGAAAGCACATGACAATACAAAAGTATAATATAATTTAAAACATAAAACAACACGTAAATAACACGTAAATACTGACAATTACGTGCTAGAAAGAGAAACACTGATACTCAATCCTATAAGGCCTCAGGACTACCTAACCCTACTAACCAATTATCCTACAATTCTAATTCGTGACCTCCACTTCTTCTTATCTAGGGTCATGTCCTCTGTGAGATTAAGTATTGCCATATCATGTCTAATCACCTCCCCCCAGTACTTCTTCGGTCTACCTCTACCCCTCTGAGTACCTCCTAAAACTAACCTTTCGCATCTCCTAATAAGAGCATCAACACTTCTTCTCTACACATGTCCAAACCATCGCAGTCTCGCTTCTCTCATCTTCTCAGCCACCGTAGCCACCTCTAGCTTCTCACGAATGAACTCATTCCTAACCTTATCAATCCTGCTATGCCCACACATCCATCTCAACATCCTCATCTCGGCAACGTGTATCTTCTGGACATGAGCATTTTTGATAGGCCAGCACTTTGCCCTATACAACAAAGTTGGTCTAACCACCAGTCTGTAAAACTTACCTTTGAGTTTGGAAGGTATCTTTTTATCACATAGTACTCGAGAAGCCAGTCTCCATTTGGTCCATGCCACCCTAATAAGGTGTGACATCATCATTGATATCACCACTATTATGGATGATAGACCCCAGATATTTAAAGTTTTCCCTCGTAGGTATAGGTTGAATGCCAAGCCTCACATTGCAATTTGCTTTATCCCTCTCAACACTGAATTTGCACTCCAAGTATTCCATTTTGGACCTGTATAACTTGAATCCTTTGGATTCCAAGGCGTTTCTCCAGGCCTCCAACCTGTCGTTAACTTTAGTCCGGGTCTCATCAATCAGTACTATATCATCTGCAAATAGCATACACCATGGCACTTCCTTTTGGACAGATCGCGTCAGCTCATCCATCACTAAGGCAAACAACATCAATCAGTACTATGTCATCTGCAAATAGCATACACCATGGCACTTCCTCCTAGAGAGATCGCGTCAGCTCATCCATTACTAAGGCAAACAAGAAAGGGCTCAACACAGATCCCTGATGGAGTCCCATCTCAACAGGAAAATAGTCTGAGTCACCTCCCACCGTTCTTACTCGAGTTTTGGCGCTATCGTACATATCCTTAATTGCCCTGATATACACCAAAGGCACACCTTGCATCTCTAGAAACCTCCATAAAACATCTCTTGGAACTTTATCATATGCCTTCTCAAGGTCAATGAACACCATATGAAGATCCTTCTTTCTATCCTTATATTTCTCCACTAACCTCCGGACAAGATGAATTGCTTCAGTAGTCAACCTCCCCGGCATGAATCTGAACTAATTCTCTGATATAGATACCACCCCTCGCCCCCGCATCTCTACTACTCTCTCCCAGACCTTCATAGTGTGGCTTAACAATTTGATACCCCTGTAGTTGTTACAATTTTGAATATATCCCTTGTTCTTGTACAGTGGGACCATTATACTCCTTCTCCATTCATTAGGCATCTTGGCAGACTTCATAATAGCATTAAATAGTCTAGTCAACCATTCTATGTCCTCCTTGACCATGTTTTTCCAAAAGTCTACCAGAATCTCATCAGGGCCGATCGCCCTCCCCCTCTTCATCCTACTAATAGCCCGTTGTACCTCCTCCACTCTGAACTGCCTGCAGTACCCAAAATCACAATGGTTTTCGGAGTGTGCTAACTTACCCAGATCAATGTCTCTATCACCTTTTTCATTCAAGAGTTTATGAAAGTAAGCTTGCCACCTTGTATAGAAAGAAACATTTAACTTTAATATAACTCTCTAGAATAAAAAATATTATACTGATATTAAATAATCATATCTCTAAGATGGCTTTCAGTTGAACTTCTGATTTTAGTTGCAAATACATAAAAAAAAAAGTAGTTTAGAGATATCACATTCTACATGCATATTACTAGTCTATTTCCAAACATAAAGAACTAATTTATGAAGCTATAGAAAAGCCTTATAATGTCAAATAAACATTCTAATTTGTCACTAGTTCTATGGATTTAGCCATTACCACCATCTAAGCCATGATGTTAGCATATTGTACAGCTGTGTGTTGCAAAGTGTATTGATCAGAGAGGCCATACTCTAAGAATTTTGTTCATTATGCACAAAATAACCTGGTAATGATCTTTTTTCAAGCATTTCCTTCCATATGTCGACGAATTTGCCTATAAGCTGATATGATATCTCCCATGAGGAAATTGGAAGATACTACATCTACAAAGAAAAATATGTCTATGTGACCATCTTTAAGAATTAAAAAAAATCACCAGAATTTTCTAGGTAAAGAGCGCAACAGGTGATACCATATTTATTCAGATTAAATAGAAAACACAATAGATCATAACATACCTATACTTTCAAAAGACTTAACCACATAATAATCATTCCACATAGAATAAATATTTCAAAGTATTTCATACCTCAATAATAATTCCCTTTAAGTTCTCAGAGTTTATTGAAACAACTTTGCCAACTCGCAGCCGTAAGTTACCAAATCGATATTGAAATCCTTGTACATCTCAATATTTTAATGATTACTATAAAACAGTACTATGTAATTCATTTTAATAATTTTGAAACACAATAACTGTGGATAATATAACTTATTGATTCTTAAATTTATAAAGCCAAGACTGTGGATGATACAATATAAGTTAATTATTCTTATACAGTAAGAACAACAATTTGCAAATCTCAATAGTTCAAACATCAAAATTAAGTGAAACCCTTAGTTGGTAAGATTACAAGGTCTCCATTATCATCGGAATTGATGAATCTACTTCCACAATCAATCGTTGCTTTCTAATTAGCATGTAATACTTGTCATGCTATTTGTAACATCCCCCTAAATTATCGAATTACTCTTAGAAAAGAATCATGCATATAATGTGTTTTCCCAAGCATCGATGGAAAATTCGAGATCAAATTTGCGATCAGCGCGAAAAATTAAGTGGGTCTCACGCCTCAGGAGGGTACCCTAGGCATAACTGGCAATCTATAACTATTGTTAGCCCCCAACCGAACCACCTAGTCTCATCACGTTCATTCAATCAATATATTACCAAAAGATAACAAAGAAATATCTAACTATTAGTGGGCTATAGGCTATCAACTCTGTCTATCATAAAGAATACGAATAACATAGTAGTCTCAATAAATAAGAAACAGCGAAAACAACTCCAACATCAACTATCAGATGTCTGTGTCTATGAAGCCTCTATAGCTAGTATCTATGAAGGTACTATGACAGGCCATGGCTACCACAATCAAGATAAGTAACTCAAAACAAATAAAAAAGAATAAAGGTGTTCTCCCGAAAGCAGGGGAGGACTCACCAAGTTTGGAATTACGAAACTCTGATCCTCAACGATTCGCCTGCTGAAGTCCTTTGTCTACCGAATCTGCATCATAAAATGATGCAGCACCAAAAGGGGCGTTAGTACGTGGAATGTACTGTATCTAAAATGGGCTAAAGTAAATAGTAAGGGTTATACAATATAAAATCACATCAGCTCATCAATCACTCAGCCTCAACTCAAAGAAAGGAATAGGACTCTATCACATCACTATCTACCAAGACATCAAACAATCACATCAACCTTAGAGTACTATCGACATGAAACCTATCTGAGAGTTTCTATAACTGCCAATCAACACCTATAAGCCGATAATGATACAATGAAGAGGTGTTATTATCTCATCTATCCAGTACCTTTCTGGAGTAAAGGACGAGTCTATCGGGGATCCCAAATGAGTCTATCAGGGATCCCAAAGAAGTCTATCAAGTCCTTTGCGGGATAAAAGAAACATATATTTTCACAGTCCAATCCTCTCCTACATTGACCACGTAGTTAATGTGTATGAGTGGGATTCTCTCTTACCTATTTCGATGCTAATACTCCTCCCAAGACTCGACATGCTCATAAGTCTATCGACACATCAAGAATTTCCATCACCTAGCCTTTATAGGCAAGAACTCTCACCTCATATCATCATTTATCAACTCACAGAGTAGGATTATTCTTTCAAAGCAAAGGTTCGACCTCATTTAGACTCTATGGACACTAATTCCATCAACTTCAGCCATCGATATACTCATCCCAGGATTAGACCACAACAATCAACACATTCAGACAGTCAATGATGTAGACATTACCCCTAAGTTCATTCTTGAAGTCCTTAATAGAGAATTCATGTAGGGTAAACACATAATCACACAATTCAAAGTATGATGATCATCAATTTAAGATATTACATAGAAATTAAAGATAACTTTCAAGAAAATCTTCAAGAATTGCAACCCAAGACCTATCAACTACCAACTGTCAACTTGCTTACATTCACTAGGGCACATAGGAGAACAATCCCATGTTCTGGGTAGCCTTTACATACCTGGGACGAAGATTCTACTATCCTTCAACAAGAATTGAACTCAAGCTTGGAATTCCTCAGGCTCTCCCTTGCTCTTTCTCCCAGGAACCTACGATTTAAACTTGAAAGCAATGAATTTTGGAAACCCTTTCATACAAAATAGGTCTTAAAAATAAATTTTTAGGACTTAGGAATAGGTTAGGAATGCCCAAAATATCAATTCTCAAAATTAAAAGAAAAATTCTCAAAATTTGTACACCGATCCGCGATAAGCCAAGGGCGCGGACCAGTGTAGTTCACAAAATTTTCCAAATTTCAATTCCCATCAAAATTCTAAAAATAAAACTTAAGTGTGTCTCTGTGCCCCCTCTACATCGCGCCAGGGGAACAGATCGACACTGCTTTTAGGGAAAATTAGCGAAATTCATTTTTTGACCCAGTTACTCTTAAATCAGGTCGAGAACATTGCGCCACTCAACTTTCTGCACTGATCGCAAATCAGGTCTCAAATTTCTCATCAGAGCTTTGAAAGACACATTCTGCGCACGATTACATTTTAGGGGCATTTCAGATAATTTTATGGGGTGTTACATCATCTCCCCCTTGACATAATTTCTCCTCAAATGAAGAGTAAAAGTAGAATAAAAGCACAAGTAACCTCAAACATCATCTCATTCCTCACTCAGGAACTATCAAACTCTCAACTATTCATCACTTATCTATCTATGTCTTAGACTCGGGAATAGAATCAGACTAATAACTCAACTTAATGAAAGGAGACATTAAATAGCGTTAAGGATAGGGATATTACCTTTGACATCATCATCATTTGGCATAAATAGATGCAGGTATTTGAGTTTCATCGCTTCCTCAGCTTCCCATGTAGCTTCTTCAATAAATTGATTCCTCTATAGAACCTTGACGGAGGCTATCTCTTTGTTCCTCAGCTTACGAACTTGTCGATCAAGAATTTTGGACTGAAATTTCTTCATAGGATAGGCTATCTTTCACTCCCGCACTCTCAATAGGGATTGCCAAAGCAGGATCTCCCAAACACTTCTTTAGCATTGACACATGAAACACCGGGTGAACTCCATCTAACTCGGAAGACAAGTCCAACTCATAAGCGACCTTCCCAATCCTCCTCACAATCTGATATAGTCTGATATAACGTGGACTCAACTTCCCCATCTTACCAAACTTCATGACACCCTTTATGAGTGATACCTTCAAGTACACCCAATTATCTACCTCAAACTCCAAGTCTCTTCTTCTCACATTCGTATAAGACTTCTGATGACTATGTTGTCTTCAACCTTTCTCTAATGACTTTTACCTTCTCCATAGAATGGTGGATAGGATCAGGTTCGATCAAGTTAGCTTCACCAACCTCAAACCAGCCAATCGATAATCTACATCTCCTCCCATATAGTGCCTCATATGGAGCCATCTGAATGCTGGTATGGTAGCTATTGTTGTACGCAAACTCAATCAATAGTAGATGATCATCCTAATTCCCCTTGAAGTGGATGATACAAGCTCTTAATATGTCCTCCAAAGTCTGAATGATATGCTCTGCCTGTCCATCTATCTGAGGGTGGAAAGTTATACTCAGATGTACTTTCGTACCCAATCCTTTCTAAAAAGATCTACAAAATTGAGAGACGAATTGAGTTCTTTTATTTGAGATGATGGACAAGGGAATCCTATGCATCCTCATAATTTCTCAAATACATAGTTGGGTATACTTCTTAGTCATATTAGTTGTCTTGACTGTAAAAAAGTGTGTTGTATCGAATCATGTTGCTTTCGGGTTCTTGGTAAGCCAGTGATGAAGAAGATTCAACATCATCAGACTTGACTCGTACGAGGTGGTAAATACAACCCTTGGAGATCAACTTTCTGGCTCTAAGATAAGAGATAAACTTGACCTTAGGTGCAACAGAACTCCCTTTCCACTCTGAGCTAGGATACATGGTCTCTGATGTTCAACATTGACCTGTTGACAATTAGGACACTTAGACACAAATTCAGTAATGTACCTCTTCATTCCATTCCACCAATAGACTTCTCTCAAGTAGTGGTACATCTTGGTGGAATCGAGGTGAATAACTTACTAACCACATAAGGGGTCACAAAAGACAATGTGGCACTCAGGTCAAGCAATACATAACAATCAAAGGTAAAGACTCAAAGCATACCTATAACAACATCTGGTGCAGCCTCCTAATCCTGTTGAACAACATCAACATCGGACACACACAACCTACCCTGATATCTCATCACCCCATCTCCCCCTTTGAAGAAAACCATCATTTTCTGCTTGTGAACCGCTTCCTTCAATTGGAAAAAAATATGATCTTGGTCTTGTTTTTCCTTTACCTCTGACACTAAGGATGAAGCAGACCCATTTTAAACATTGACTCCACCTTCACTATTCTCCTTAAATTGCACTTCCAGTCGAGCTAATCTATGAACTTCCTTAGCCAGTTCTCTCTTCCCTTCCTCCACATAGGTAGTGCTATCTATAGACAACCTGCTAAGAGCATCAACAACAATATTAGCCTTACCTCCTTCCTCCACATAGGAAGTGCTACCCATAGACAACCTGCTAAGAGCATCAGCAATAATGTTACCCTTACCTGAGTGGTAGAGGATGCTTATATCATAGTCCTTGAGCAACTCTAACCATCTCCTCTGGCGCAGGTTGAGCTCCTTTTGGCTGAACACGTATTGCAAACTCTTATGTCAATGAACATGTCCACATATACTCCAAATAAGTAGTGATGCCAGATTTTAAGTGCAAATACCACCGCTGCCAACTCAAGATCATGAGTCGAATAATTATTCTCATGGATCTTAAGTTGTCTGGAAGCATAAGTTATCACCTTCTCTCTCTGCATAAGCATACAACTCAAACCAACTCTGGAGGCATCACAGTATATCACAAAGTCTCTCGTCCCGTCTGGCAAAGTCAAAACTATTGTTGTAGTCAATCTAGTCTTCAACTCTTGGAAACGCTTTTCACATTCCTCAGACCACTGAAATGTCCTTCTTCTGAGTTAGCTTAGTCAATGTAACTGATAAGGAAGAGAAGCCCTTAACAAATCTATGATAGTAGCCTACCAAACCCAAGAAGCTTCTTATTTTCGTCGGAGAAATTATTCTAGGCTAGTTCTTAACCACTTCAATTTTCTGACTATCTACCCGAATACCGTCTCCCCAAAAAATATGGCATAGGAAAGCCATGGTCTTGAGCCAAAACTCACACTTTGAGAATTTCACATACACCTCATAGTCTTTGAGCATTTCTAAGACCACTCTAAGTTGATTAGCATGTTTCTCTTCATCTTTGGAATATACCAGAATATTATCAATAAAAACGATCACGGACATATCAAGATACGGTCTGAACACCCTATTCATCAAATCCATGAAAGTCATAGGTGCATTTGTCAACCATCTCAAAATGGTCATACCGTGTCCTAAAGGTTTTCTTTGGAATATCATTTTCTCTCACCTTCAACTGATGGTAACCCGATCTGAGGTCCATCTTGGAGAAGTAAGTAGCACCTTAAAGTTAGTCAAATAGATTAACTATCCTGGGGAGAGGATACTTATTCTTTATAGTGACCTTGTTCAGTTGCTGGTAATCTATGCACATTCTGAGAGACCCATCTTTCTTATGCATGAATAGGACAGGAGCACCCTAAGGAAAGACACTAAGCCTTATGAAACCTTTCTTTAATAAGTCTTTTAATTGCTCTTTCATTCTTTCAACTCAGTAGGGGCTATTCTATAAGGTGAAATTGAAATAGGTTGGGTCGCAAGAAAAATGTCAATTCGGAAGTCAATCTCCCTATTAGGAGAGACTCCAGGTAGATCATTAGGAAACACCTCAGGAAACTCATTCACAATCGGGACTGATTCAAGAGTAGAAGATTAAACATCATCAGACTTGACTCGCACGAGGTGCTAAATACAAACTTTGGAGATCAACTTTCTGGCTCTAAGATAAGAGATAAACTTGACCTTAGGTGCAACAGAACTCCCTTTCCACTCTAGGACAAGTTCATTAGGAAATTAGAACTTAACAATTCTGGTTCTACAATCAACAGAAGCATAATAGGCATGAAGCCAATCCATGCCCAGTATCACATCAAATTCAATCATCTCTAATTCTACCAAGTCAGCTAAGGTGTCTCTATGATAAATGGACATTGTACATTCCTTGTTAAGATAGACTCACCAGTAGGAGTGGAAACAACAAAAGGTTCAAGCAAACACTCTAGAAAGATTCCAAACTTACTAACCACATAAGGGGTCACAAAAGACAATGTGGCACTCAGGTCAAGCAATACATAACAATCAAAGGTAAAGACTCAAAGCATACCTATAACAACATCTGGTGCAGCCTCCTAATCCTGTCAATTACACATAGCATAAAGGCGGTTCGTCATGGATCCTTTACCTATAGTAGTACCCCTCTATTGATTACCAGCTGGGGGTGCTGCGGAGGATTGTGGTCTACTGTTCCCTTCACCCTTTCTCCTCTTCGAACACTCAAACTAGAAGTGACCAACCTGTCCACATGAATAGCAAACATCTCTACTCACACGGTACTCACCCAGATAAAGCTTACTACACTTGTCACAAGGTGGCTTTCCCCTCGTACCTTGGGTGACACTAGCTTGAGATTGTACACATTGAGCCCTGAAATTATGTTAACCTTGAGACTTCTGACCATACCTATTTGGCTGAATGAGTGTATTTACTACAAAAAGTGCATGATGAGATAATCTTTTCTGAAATTAGGACTTGTCACCCTTATTCTTCCTTTGCTGGCTAAGCTCATGTCCTACTCATTTTACTTTTCTACTCCTCCCTATCTCTTTTCTTGTCCTCCTCTTTCTGTTGGGTGTACACCATGATTCTAGAGATGTCCATGTCGAGGATCAACAAAGCTGCCTTACACTCTTTCTACACATGTCTGCCCAAACCAGACACAAACTTCCTCATCTTTGCCCTCATGTTTTGCACCATCTCCGGAGCATACCTAGACAGCTTAATAAACTTACAGTTGTACTCCTTAATAATTATCCCTCCTTGCTTCAGGTTCACCAACTCATCCACCTTCACCTCCCTCAACTCTTGAGGAAATAAATGGTCAAGGAAGACAGCTTCAAATGCTTCCCACTCTGCGAGCTCAACATCCTCACCTCTACCATCCTCCCACTGATTATACTACACATTAGCAACATCCTTCAGCTGGTAGGAGGCAAGCTCAACTCTCTCAATCTCAGTAGCATGCATGGCTTTCAAGACCTTATACATCTTGTCAATAAAATTTTATGAATCCTCCTTAACCTTCGACCCCGTATACACTAGCGGGTTCATCCTCAATAAGTCTCTAAGTCGGGTTACAGCTGAGGGCTCTTATGAGCTAGAACTAGGAGTCTGATAACCCCAATGGTTACCCTCGGAGGCCACCAACTGAGTTAGCATAGTAATGGCTTCCATAAACTCTACCTCGGTACTGAGAGCTGGCTGGGGCTGAGCAAGGGTTGCCTGTGGGACCTCAGCACTCCTGGCAGGTCATCCCCATCTCCTCATCTCTGTTTGGACTGGTACCTCAGATTGGGTTTTCTCAGCAGCTGGGGCTGAGGCATTATTCTGAGTAGTTGTTCTCTTTGATGGCATTTTCTATAAACGTGTAACGCCAGAGTTGAAATGAGATTTCTATAAAGTTAAACTTTATCGCATGAATTGATATCATAGAAGACGGGTAACACTTCCTAATGTCCTATAACCTCCTGCTTATGAAGTGTGGTACACAACATACCCATAAACAAAACTCTACCAGACACGACTTCATAGACTCCCGAGGACACTCGAACCCTGTGCTCTCATACCAAGTTTGTCATACCTCGGGAGGGTACCCTAGGCGTAACTGGCACTCAAAAACTATTGCTAGCCCACAAGCAAACCACCAAGTCTCATCGCACTCGGTCAATCAATTCATTAGCAGAAGATAACAAAGAAATATCTAACTATGAGTAGGATATAGGCTATCAACTCTGTCTATCACAAAGAATACGAATAAAATAGTAGTCTCAATAAATAAAAAACAGAGAAAACAACTCCAACATCAACTATCAGTTATCTATGTCTATGAAGCCTCTATAGCTAGTATCTACAAAGGTACCACGATAGGCCATGGCCACCACAATCAAGATAAGTAACTCAAAACAAATAAAAGAGAATAAAGGTGTCCTCCAAAAGCAAAAGAGGACTCACCAAGTCTGGAATCACGGAACTCTGAACCTCACCGATTCGCCTACTGAAGCCCTCTGTCTACCAAATCTACATCATAAAATGATGCAACGCCAAAGAGGCATTAGAATGTGGAATGTACTGTATGTAAAAATAGGCTAAAGTAAACAGTAAGGGCTATACAATATATAATGACATCAGCTCATCAGTCACTCAGCCTCAACTCAGAGAAAGGAATAGGACTCTATCACATCACTGTCCATCAAGACATCAAACAATTACATCAACCTCAAAGTACTATCGACAGAAAACCTATCTGAGAGTTTCTATAACAGACAATCAGCACCTATGAGTCATTGATGATACAATGAAGAGATGTCATTGCCACATCCATCCAGTACCTTATCGTGGTAAAGGATGAGTCTATCAAGGATCCCAAAGAAGTCTATCAAGTCCTCTGTGAGACAAAGGGAACATTCACTTTCACGGTCCAATCCTCTCCTACACTGGTCACGTAGTTAATGAGTACGAGTGGGACTCACTTTTAACCATGTTGGTGCTAATACTCCTCCCAGGACTTGATATGCTCATAAGTTTATTGATACATCAATAATTTCCATCACCTAGCCTTTACAGGCAAGAACTCTCACCACACATCATCATCTATCAACTCAAAAGAGTAGGAATATTCTTTCAAAGATAAGGTTCGACCTCATTTAGGCTCTAAGGACACTAATTCCATCAACCTCAATCACCGACATACTTATCCCAGGACTTAGACCACAACAATCAACACATTTAGACAGTCAGGGCTCTAGACATTACCCCTAAGTTCATTCTTGTAGTCTTTAATAGAGAATTCATAAAGGGTAAATATATAATCACATAATAATACATATAAAAAGTTAATTCAAAGTATGATAATTATCAATTTAAGATATTATATAGAAATTAAAGATAAACTTCAAGAAAATCTTCAAGAATTGTAACTCAAGACCTATCAACTCTGTCAACTTGTTATATTCATTGAGGCACATGGAAAAATAATCTCATGTTATGGATAGCCTTTACATACGTGGGATGAAGATTCTACTATCCTTCAACAAGAATTGAACTCAAGCTTGGAATTCCTTAGGCTCTCCCTTGTTATTTCTCTCATGAACCTACACTTTAAACTTAAAGGCAATGGGTTTTTGAAACCCTTTCGTATGAAATAGGTCTTAAAAATATATTTTAGGACTTAGAAATAGGTTGGAAATACCCAAAATACCCTTCCCAAAATTAAAAAAAATTCTCAAAATTTGCACACTGGTCCGCAAAGCGCTAGAGGTGCGGACCAGTGTATTTCACGAATTTTCCAAAATTTCAATTCCCATCGAAATTTTTTTAAAAAAAAGCTTAAGTGTGTCTCCGCGCCCTTTCTGCGTCGTGCCAGGGGCACGAATTGACACTGTTTTAGAAAAAATTAGCAAATTTATTTTTCGACCCGGTTGTTCTTAAATCGGGTCGAGACCATTTTTCTACTCGATTTTTCATGGTGATCGCAAATTCGGTCTTGAATTTTCAATTGAATCTTTAGAAGATGCGTTGTGCATATGATTATGTTTTAGGGGCATTTTCATAATTTTACGGGGTGTTACAGTGGGAAAATGGCCTCGACTAAATTTTAGAGCAACCGAATCAGAAAAAAAATTCTAATTAAATTAGAGACAGTAAGAGTGCGCGCCCAAGGCTCGCGCACCTAGGGCGCGGACTCACACTTTGTTTTTTTTCATTTTTTTTCAACGTGAAATTTGAAAAAGAAATTTCGCGAAAAACACAGGTCTGCGCCCCTGGCTCAATGCAGAGATGTTGTTACGAAGTGAAATTTTAATTTTTATTATGGGAAGGGCCTTTTGGTCATTTTCCAATCTATCCTAAGTCTCAAAAATGTGTTTAAGGATCATTTATATCAAATTAAGGGTTTCAAACCCATTTTTCTTAACTTCTAAACAAGGGTTCTTGAAGGATAAAGAAGAGAGAGCTTGAAGATTCCTATGTTCAGGTCCAATTCCTTGAAAAAGCCTAAGAAAATCTTCATCAGGATATGTAAGGCTACATAAAGCATGGGACTATTCTCCATGTGCCCCCTTTGATTGTAGAAAGTTAATTGTTGAAGGCAATGAGTCCTGTCTGCAAGATTTTTGAATGTTTTTCTGAAAACTATTTTACATTACATATATTTTCTTGAGTTGATGATCATTATAACTTGAATTATTTGTTTAAGTGAATTATTTGAATGATTATATAAACCCTACATGATTACTTTGTTAAATTACAAGAATGAACTTAGGGGTTGATGTCTAGAGCTTTGACCATATGGGTGTGCTTGCTTGTTATGGTCCGATCCTGAGTTGAATATGTTGATAATTGATGTTGATGAGATTGATATCGTTAGAGTTTTAAAAAGGTTGAATTTAATCTTAAAGAATGTTCCTAACTCCTTGAGTTGATAGATGATGAGATGAGTTGATGTTCCTTGTCCAAAAGAGACTAAGTGATGAAAAATCTTGATGTTTGATAGCTTATGAGCATGTTGAGTCCTGAGAGGAATATTAAGCATCGAAATGAGTAAGAGTGAGTCTCACTCACACTCATTAACTATGTGGCCAGCGTAGGAGAGGATTGGACCATGAAAAATGGATGTTTCCTCAGTCCCAAAAGAGGACTTGATAGATTTATAAATCCACTGATAAACACGTCCTCTACCCCAATAAGGTATTGGATGAATGTAGCAATAACATCACTTTCGTTGTATTATCACCGGCTCTTAGGTGATAGTTGTCGGTTAGAGAAACTCCCAGATAGGTTTCATCTTAATAGTACTCTGATATCGATGTGATGGTATGAGTCTTGATTGATGTTGATGTGATACTATCCTACTCCTTATCCTGAGCTAAGATGAGTACCTAATGAGTTGATATTATTCCATGTTATTCTGTCTATACTATTTACTTTTAGAACATTTACATACCATACATCCCACGTACTGATACCATTTGGCACAGCATCATTTCATGATGCAAATTCAATAGACAAAGGACTTCAGCAGACAATTCATTAAGGTTCAGAGACTTCTAGCTTCAAAGACTTGGTGAGTCCTCCCCTGCATTCGGAGGAAACCTTTTATTTTATTTTTGTGTGTTTCAAGTTGTTCTAAGTTTGTGATAGTCATGGCCTGTCATGGTACCTCCCTAAATGGTAGGAATAGAGGCTTCATAGACATATAAAGAGTATGGATTGATGTTGGGGTCTTTTCCCCTTTCTAATTTCAATTGTCATAATTAAATCTTATGGTATGGACGGTGATGACTAGTCTTGTGGCCTATGACCCTTATTCTTGATGTAGAGGTAATGAGTTAGAGTTGCCCACTGTGATTGGTTGTTAATTCTGATGTCTTCCGCTAATTCTTTGATTGAACAAATATGATGAGGCCAAGTGGTTCGCTTGGGGACTAGCAATAGTCTTTGAGTGTCAATTATATCTAGGGTACCCTCCCAAGGCATGACACAGTTCTTGAAGCAAAACCCCCAAGAAGTTTTCTGGGGTCTATGATGCATTTGGTTGTTCTACTACAACGAACAAAAATTACTCTACAATCAAATCTATATATAGAAGCAAGAGTATTTTTAAAAATCTAATTTTTATAATGGCTTGAAAGGGAAAAGGAGAACAATCCATTGATGTTGTGCTTACAGACATAAGGTGCAAGGTATTAAGTGATGGAACACCTTTGAGAATTGGTGTATAGAAGCTAAGAGTATTTTTCCATCTGCCATCCTTAACACCATTAATGCTTTCAACATATTGAGATACTTCTGTTAGTATTTGAGTGTTGACTATTGTGCCTATATTTGGCTACCACTGCAAAATCCTAACAACAAACAAAGTAGCAAATTATACACATAAACATAAAAATACACATCAATATCTATAAATAAATTCAAGTTCTAAGTGAATTCAAAATTGTTACCATTTGATTGGCATATTTATTGCATATAAGGTTCTCTTTTCCTCTTAATGCGAAATTCAACCAATAATATAAAAGGTTTGTCTAATGTAAGAAAAGATAAGTGAATAAATCATCAAATCACTTTGTTATTATTTAAAAGTGTGAACTGTATTTATAGCAGGACCAATACTTAACATACCTTATTTTTCTTATACTTGTACATATAACACCAGTCTTGGGTTGATTTTTAAATTGTGGATTGCCTTCTCTTATTGCTTATCCATACATATTTAGATTATTTCTTCCACTTTATCTTTTGCATTATACTGTGTTATATTTTGTTTAGGTTGACTTGTCTTATTGGGTTAGAGGCAAGTGCCACCACACTCTATCTCGGGTCGTGACAGACCTGATCCAGCAAACACGGAGGACAAACACTAGACTCAACACGAACTCTCAAACCCTACACGAATAAGAATGTTAACAAGCATAATCTCCACGATGGTGGTCAGGCCTACTGCCAACGCGATAAAGGGAGCGTCAGCGCACACACACTAGCAACCAGTAAGACAGAAAATTTTCCAAAGGACCTTTAAGATTTGTCCAGAACTCTGTATACATAAACCATATATATATATATATTCACCCTACTAAATTTGATGTTCCAAACTCAATGAAATTATTTGAATTCAAATTTGAGATCGCTTTGACCAAAACCCGATTAGTCGCAAGGAAATTAACTTAAGACCTAAAAAAGATTAAAATACCAATATCGGAACTCTTGCAAAATAATTTCTAAGCCTTTTGTCAAAAATACATTACAAGCATCCAAACTTTGAATATTAATCAAAGTTAAATTTTGATCCATATTATCTTAAACTTTCAACTTAGTATTTTAAATTCAAAAAATAACCCCCAACGAAACCAACAGGCCCCTAGGTCAAATTTCACATTCTAAAACTGGTGGAACTAACAAATTTCATTTCAAGATTCGTAGCTTCAGTTGGTATCAAAAACAACTTTTGAACAACTTAGATCTTCAAAACTTAAAAACATCAAAATTTCTAGACTTTTCAATGAGACATCAAAATCAACCTCATAAACTGATCAAATATGAACCGAACTAACTATCTAGATGAATAAAATGGTAATTTTCTGAAAATTTCAAAAATGACCTTTAGGGTCATTATATAAAGTTTACTAGCACAAAAATTCTTGGTTGTACATTTAATAATGAATGTAAAAATGTGAGATAAAAATTATGATATTAATGAATATCAAAATTTGTAGAGAATTGTCTTATCTTTATCAAATTTGAAGGATAGTTTTCAAAATTTGTTAATTTAACTATAGTTTTAATACTTGTTAATGTGATAAAATCGTGATCTTTAAAAAATTAAATAAAACATATTTCTCTCATTTAGATATGTAGTGCAATGAGGAGGAGTCAAGTTTCACTTTCATATGGCCTATACACGATACACAATCAACTAATAAACACAATTATTTTCGTCGTATCTCCTTCTTTATTCTTGGAAGTTGACATTTGTCTAGTTGCCAAATTTCTTTCGCTTCTCTAGAAAGTTGTTGATGAGAGAAATATTCTCAATGTTTCTTTTTAGTTGTTATAGTTTTTTTTTTAAAAATTGATATGAATTTTTTTTAATTTAAAATATTTTTTTATAGTTATTTAATATTAAACTTTTTTATTTTAAAATATCAATAATGTAATCTAATCTAATTTAACTTTAAAAATTAATTGAATTGACTTTTAAAATGCATAATATGACAATTGAAAGAGGACGAATAGAAAAAATAATATGGTATCATCGAGGAAGTTAACAAAACAAATGCTGACAGATTATAAATTAAGAAAATAAAAAATAATTATAATGTGATTTTATCTTGACCTACAGATGAGAAAATTAATATAAAAAATGTATTAAAATAATTAATAAGAGAACATTTTTTTCAAAATAAGCTATTTTAATGACTACATTATAATGGTTATGGATATTTTCCATTTCATATATAATAATTTAGTATTTTATATGTAATAGAAAAGTAGCAATAATACAAAAAAAAAAGGAATAAATTAAATTTTTTGTGATTAAAGTACCTCAATGAAAGTTCAAGATGTGCCCATAAAATAGGTAGATGGAAACATTAATTATTATTGTGAGTTTGCGACCACTTCAATAAAGTTCAAGATGGAATATTCTTATAAACTCTATACTACATCAATTCAAAACTTTACATTAAGTGATTGAAAAAAACTACTAAAACATAAAGCATATGATTGAATTTGTGTTTAGGAAACTTTTTTAACACAAGTATCACTATACTAGATTATGTTCTTATTTTGTGGTGATTCAATCGTTTGTGTATGATAAAAATGTAGTATTATCTTATTTATATCATAATTTTTATGTAAAGAATTCTATTAAACTTTAATAATTAGTTGGGATTCTTTTATTCTTAACTGAAAAGATCTTTGTTCAAACATAAAAATGGAGACTAATGTGTATAGAACTACCAATCATGATGAGTATAACGAGAGCTTCCCCATAATAGGTCATACATATCACATATTTAAATTAATCATTTGAAAAAACAATTTTTTTCATCCTCCTAATCAAAATGAAGAAAAGAGAGAAAGAGAGGACGTACGTGATATGTTCACTTATTTCAAGATAATTCAATAGTTCATATATAACACAAAATATTGATATATTCTTTATTTATGCAGTATAATCTTTTGACAATAGGGATGCAATTGAATCCCTTTAGCTTTGTCACTAACTGTGTTATAGATGAAATCCTTTCACATTTAATCAAAATTAAGACATTTGGTTTGAACGGTATTTACGAGAGTGTTTTATCCTAACAAGAATTTAGAGAATTCAAAATATGCATTATGAGGTAAGCTATCTTTGATCACAGACTTTGAAAATATATCTTTAGCGTTCTATTTGATCATAAAATTTGATTAGATTTTAAAAATCAAACTAATTTTTAAATTTTAGGGACTTCTACTCATAAAACTACATTCTTTTTTCAAGTAAAATATATTTTCTAATAATTTTAAAATTTTAAAAACTCAAATTACGGGAGCTAAATATAGGACAAAACTAAATATTGATTTTTCATGAAAGGAAGTTTGAATGGATCTGTTGAGATATTTTATCTCTACCTTATATAAAATAAAAAAAAATTAACAGGAATTTAAATTAATAGGTGAATAAATTCTGGAGACTATAATATAAAAAGGATAATGCTAAATGACTCAAAAAAATTGGCCCAAATATGACCAAAAAGGTCAAAAAGACAATAATAACCTTTTCTTTCCAAATTAAAGTTAAGATATTTTTAAACAAAGTTATTGAATTTTAGAAAGTATTTATTACAAGACTTTTTGGGTTCTACAAAACATTAACAGCCTCATATCTTTTTTAATTCTTTATTCTTCATTTTTTTTCCTTTACCAATTTACTTTTCTTCTATACATAACATACTACAAAAAATCCCATTTATGCTAAATATTTAAAACATAATTTTTTTATATAATAGTGTTATAAATATTTTATAAAACTAATTTGTAAAGTTGCTTGAATAATTATTCTATATATATTTTCAGTGAATTGAATATATTTTGCTCTATCAAAAATCATTTAATGATTATTTTTATAAGAAAATTCAATTTTAACAAGAAAATTTTAAAATATATTTATCAATTACACAGGAAACAGCCTATCTACAAACGTACTGGTAAGGCTGCGTACAT
>DF361619.1:1503-40615 GCA_000787875.1 Solanum virginianum
TCTGTTAGTTTCTGGTATCTTGTATATATATATGTTTGATATGTGACACTTAGCCACCTGTCTAAGCATTCTGAATCTGTACTATGTTTATTAGGCGGCAAGACCGCAGCGGTGACCTTGCTGGCCTGCAATTTTATATATCCATGTTTGTATTCTATCTGTTGGTTCGCTGTACTCTTCTGTTTTAGGTGGCTAGTCAATAAAAACAGAGGAAACTCTGCCGAATTTTTTATAAAATGAATAGTAACTTATGTTGGAACCTGATTTAGGTTATGTTGCCTGGGTGCCCCTATCGGGTACCAGTCATGTCCCATAGGTTGGGTCATGACACTATAGCATCTCCTAGGCTTGCTTTAGCGATGACTCACTTTTGTAACTGGGGCCTTGCTATAGCAAAGATCACCCCTTAGTGGTGGGTCGCTTAAGAGAACATCAGGTCACTTTAGCGAGACCCTTGGTTGCAGTATATACTAGTTATTTCTAAAACCTGAATAACAATTCTCATAAAATTTTCAACTGCCATATGCTTGTCAATTTGAGGCCAAATGAAGTGATTCTAAAGGCTAAACTGCATGAAATTTTGAAAATAACATGATGAAAGTGTCGGAAATTACTTGCGGTATATTGATTCAAGTAATTTGATTTTTTTTGCTGTAGTTGGAATGATTTTATCAAAAACTTTGGAAATTGATTGCTCAATCATTCTGGGTTAGATTTCAGTGAACTTTGTGTTTATTCTGTGTGACTTTTTAAGGCACTCACTGTGGTATTGTTAGAATCTTCTGGTTGAGTTGCGTTATGGTAAAATTATTACAGAACTGCTGCCCTACTCTTATTTTTTTGAAATGAAATGTTATTTCTTATTGGAGAGATTGGTGTATTTTTGGATATCAAATTAATCCTCGCTTTGAGGAACAGGCTCGGGTAGCTGTAAGGACCATTGTATAAGGTTCATTTTATGATTCTAGATATCGGTTGCACTTTTTCTCACTTTTTAGCCCAAGATTAGTCTACTTTCATTTTTTGTGATTTTGGTACCGAAATGACCATATTGACATTGTAGTCCTATTTTTGACCGCCTGGTAGTGTTCTAAGGCCAGTCAGATGGGAAAGGCTTTTGTAGAGTGAGTTGGAGCGCGCATGATCAACATTCAGGTAGGCTATGGTTTTCTTTTTTCTAGACCAAGTTAGAATATGTAAATCTTGTCTGGATAGCATAAATATTAGTCCAAGGAACTATTCTAAGGCTATACTTGATAGATTTATTATATCAGCTAAAATATGGGACAAACATGGTATATGTTTGGCAGGCTAAGATAAATAGGACTAGCATACTAATTATCTACTGTATTTTTGATTATCTGATTACTTTTTGGGACTTAGTCTAGGCTTAGGCTAGTGATTCCCTAGACATATAATGTTCAGGCCAATAGACTACTGTATGTATTTATCTAGTGTGACTCGAGATATATAGACTCTTGTAGACTAGGATATTAGACTTGAGTCTTAGATAGGCCCTAACAAGATAGGGTCCTAATTATACACATGTTCGTTTTAGTTTTCTAGATTGTCCCCATGATAAATCAGATTCTTCTTGGAGTTAGAGGTAACTACAAGCCACTATGGACCTCAAAGTAAGATCTCTACAGTCTAAGGCCTGAGCGTTTCCCATGATTTATTACTTATCCTATCATTACGAGGTAGACAAATGAGGATCATCCATATATTATATAGTGTGAGTCCAGGCCATATCATTTGAGGCTATATTATTTGAGGCCATATTGTTTGAGAACATGTTGGATTATATTAGAGGCCTAAGGCCATATCTGACAATATTTGTGGCTTGAGTCCATGTTGGAATTATAGCCTGAGTGTAAGGCTAGGTCACAACATTGGTTTAAGTCAAGGATATAGCCTGGATATAAGGCCACATAGGGGTATACACTTGGGTCTCAGACTAGATCAGGGTGTTCTATCAGAACAGTGATTACATACGTATAGTTTGATTTTGAAGCCATTTGAGCTTTGACACTATTAGACCTTATTCCAACAGACCATTCTATACCTTATTATTTTGTGCAAGTGTACCTTTTGGACTTATGAGGGCCAAATTGTCATACAAGCATAGACAATAGAGCCTTACACCTAAATACATCACTATACCATCACTCAGTTCTTGTTGTTTCCATATTTTCATGCATACTTACATGATTATTTTGATTAGCTACATGTGCAATTATATTCTAGCTTATCCCTATTTTATTTGCTTTTCTTAGCTTATCCCTATTTTATTTGCTTTTCTTACTCAGTCGACCTATGATGCCTATTGGGTACCTTATTTTTGGTACTCATACTGTACTCTACATCTATCATTTTGGAGACTTGTGAACATCCTCAGATCCTTCCCATCTCTATCTATACTAGTCGCCTATCTTTTTCTTTTGGAGACTAGCCTTGTATATTATTTTTTTTTATAAATATTTACATACACACACACACATATATATACATACATACATACACACAGAGTGACTTCTATAGTAGCTCTGTAAAGTGACTTCTAGGTTGTAGGAGGGGTTTCTTGTAGATGTTTTGTACCTATATAGTAGGAGTTCTCTTTTTCATGGTGAGTGGATTGTTAGAAGGGTATTCTTTGGGTTTTGTTCTGCCCTCACACCCATTACCAAAAGTGCTGAATTATGATTTGGCTTACCTATTGGTGGGTTATGATAGGTGCTATCATGACCTGTAAAGTTGAGTCTTTACAATAGATTTGGAATTTGAAACCACTTTTTAAAGTTTATTGAAGGTTGTAGAAAATCCTACACATTGTAGGCCATGATTTATATTCCCTTAAGAGGAGATAAGTTTTTCGTGAAAAATGAACTATTATTACTTTCTATTTTGCTATGACCATAGAATCTAGGTTCCTTGAAATATTTCTTGGTTCATAGTTTATTTCATTGGTGATTCTTTTTCATTTTGTTTTTCTTTAAGTTGAAACTTTCAAGATCTTTATATGATAATTGAAACTTTGAGGAATAATAATAAATTTGAGTAAGATGCAAAAAATATGGAACTCATATAAATTTTTTCTACATAAATTATAAACAAAATTTAAAGATTTCACCTCTCTCAAATTCTAATGAAAGACAAATATTTTATCATGTCATGATGAAAAATATATGAAACAAAATATGTGTCAAATAGAGATTTGGATTTGAACATTGTAAAAGTTGAGGTGTAATAAATTGCCTACCTAATATTACAGACAACTTTGAGGTGGGTAGGTGACAGGTGAGTATTTTTACCAACTTATCTTATCTTTAAGCTAGTGTTTGTTTATTTATCTATTTAAGAATGGATGCATTTGATGTGATTTTCATCCTATTTTGTAGGATACTGAATATAAAATTGTTCAGGAAGACAAAAGAAGAAATCAAATAAAATTGAGGTAAAATAAGGACCGAAATTGAAAGTTAAAATTGATAGTAGATTAGTTCATAGTGATCACATGATCAAAAATCGCAATCGTAGTTAACAATAGAATAAATCATCACGATCGCATGATAGGAGGCCACGACCATGGAATCTTTGTCAACAATAATATCACGACCATGATCAATATGTTGCAAATGCAAAGAGTAAAAATGTCAGATGTCTTGGGTAGAATTGAAAATGCACATTTTAATTTAACTCCAAATTGCATAATATACTCATAAACAATCATTTTGGAGGATATTAATTAACATATCGATCGTAACAACCCACACTCAGATATGGTAACACTTGCCTTAATCTATCAACACAAGTTAGCCTAATCAATGATATAAACTGAATCAAGCCTAAATTAGAACAAATGATAATAAACTATAAATAGATAAAAGAATGATTAAAGAATCATAATTCTGAAATCCAACCCAAAAATCTGGTCTCATATGTACATGAAACTAAAATTTACATAGAATTGAAAAGAAAGATGTAAGTGTCAATGTCATAGTCCTCAAATAGTACAAAATGCTAGATAAAGAAAGCTTGAAGGTCTATCAGAAAGACAAACTGCTACCTCTTAGGTAATCAAAAAGCTCAATCCAAGTACGTAAATGGAGAAATGTAAGGCCCTGTAAGTCAAAAGTTTGAAAACAAGGCCAAAAAGTAAAATTCTGTGGGAAAATGTCCAAGGCTCCTACCATGGGATATGGTGGGCACTAAGTTCCATAAAGGACTCCCTTGGTGGAAGCCTCAGAAAAATCATAGGGGATATTTGGAGAGGGAGACCATGAAGCCCTTCACAGGCCATGGTCCCTACCATGGATTGTGGTGTGTCTCGAGGAGGGTATTCCTACTAGGCCAGTAACCTTTACCCTCCATGACCCCCACTATGGGTCATGTCCCCTACTATCGACTATGGTGGGCCTTCGACAAACGGTTCATTATAGATGAACATTTAAGTTTATATAGGGGTAGTTGAGCCTTATGCCTAATTCCTAATTCCATTTTGGACCAAATTATCCTTAACTAATAGCCGAGCCTATATAAAGTCTTTCACTCACACTATAATTATCAAATCCAAAGTTCACTCTCTAAAAACCCACCTAGGGCTCTCTCTTTTTTTCGAGCAAGGAATTCATTAAAGATCAAGCTAAGTTCATCAAAATGTTTCTTAATTCTTCATCAAGGTATGTTAGTCTTCATCCATATATATCTTCCACCCATGGAACCCATCTTATTTTCCCTATTTTCATTAATCTCAAATAAAGATTTTCGTGATTTTAGTTTCAAATGTTTAAATTATGATGTAGATTACATTTATGTACTGAAACATGCCTGAATTATTACAAATTGAATGGACTACATGATTTATATGAATTTTTCTTAATTATGCTATTTATGTTTAAACAAATTGTGATTGAGTTCATTCAATTTTATTCAAATGATCTTAAATTATATGATTATGTGTGAATCTATCTTTATTTCATTGTTTAATCTTATTGACTGTGAACCCATACTTTGTCTCTAATTCTCAAATAAAGTAATGATTATGCAAGTGTAAAGCTTTAAGTAAGTTTATGAATAGGGAATTCAGGATCCTTGAAGGTGACCCAAGATCCCTAAGGGAGACTTAGGATGCTAAAGTGTGACCTAGGACCCTACTATGCTTATTAATGGTGTAATGATGATGGGTTGCACTCCCCACTTTATACAAGTTATGAAATGCGTACTTTTATGCATGAAACCATGAATTATGAGATTATGAACAAGTTTATGATTATATGACAAGTATGATTTCATGTCTATGACATGTATTCCATTGGATTTGACTTATCACTGAATGAGGCCTTGAGGTGAGATGACTAAGGGGTCCTTAGTAGCAACCTCCTAGTCTCATAGTTATGTGTCACTATAGGATTCTGATTGTCAATATGGTTTTGCTTGTAGATCCACATATCTCATGATACCCACATAGTGAGGCAGAGTTCTACCTTGGCAAGTAGACTCCTTTTTTTCCATGTAGCGACAACATCAGGATTCTATGTTATAGATTGCATGGTCTTATTATTGATTATGTTCACTTTCCATATGTGTATGCCTTATTATGTTTCATCCATGGCTTCATCATTACATATTGGTATATTGATATCTCCTATCTCACTATTGCTCTATTCATTTTCTTGCTCACGTACTTCCTTAGTCCTTTGTATTATATGGTTACTATTATCTTGCATGCCAAGATACTTAGTACATTCAAAGATGCTAATGTACACTTTATGTCTATATTTTACAATATATGAAAAGGTGACTATCCTCTTCCTCATCCTTGTGACTAGATCCAACTAGCTTTTTAGACATCATAGTGAGTCCTCATGCTCTGGCGATGAAACCTATCATTTTCTATCTTATGTCATGCTTGAGTTATTTTAAGACTAGTCCTTTTATTTTCTTATTGAGGGTGAGCTAAGACATATGTTAGTCCCTGCCTAGTTTACTACTTAGAGGCATTATTTGACATATTGTATTAGGATCTATGTATTCTTGTACTCATACTCTCTAATGTTTTCTCCTTATGTATATATTCTAGTTTTCACTCATTATTTATTGTTTAGTGCTTGTGAATACTTAGGATCTACTAAAGAATGCTAGTTTTGGCTTCTTTCAGAGATTTCATTTTCCATGTCATACCTAAGATCTACCTTAGGTCAAGATAAACTTAGTATAAGAGCATAAGGTTTTAAAGTGTCTCAATGAGTCTAACATATTAGTCAAACAAAGTCTTATTTATGGTTGTGCAGCATACCACATTTCTGAATAAGTAGCTTTAAGGCATTTTTGGAATTTCCACTTCTTTCATAATCTATGTTATGCCATATAGTGTGTCTTAAAACTTTCTTCTCTAATGCACGCACTTGAGATTTACAAAAAGATAAATGGAGGAGAAGCTAATAATAATGAAGGAAAAGCTCCTCAAGTTATCCCAATAGGTATGGCTCCTAATGTGGGGATGCCGGCTAGTTGGTTTGTGATTTTTTGAGAATGAGTCCGCCTGAGTTCCATGGCTCCAAAATGTATGAGAATCTAGAAGAATTTCTGATGAGGTGTATAAAATTGTAACTATTATATAGTTATCGTCAGAAGAGAAAGTGAAATTGGTATCTTTCCAACTTAATTGATTCTCCTAAGTATGGTACAATCTATGGAAGGTCGAGAGGGTTGAAGAGGGCTTCATAAGTTGGGCGGATTATGAAAGTGATTTCCTTGAACATCTCTTTTCATTAAAATTAAGGGAATCAAAGGTGTTGGAATTTATCAATTTGAAGCAAGGGAACATGAGCCTGACAGACTATGCCCTTAAATTATTGAAGTTGTCTAAGAATGCACTTACCTAGGTAGCATACCCACAGGTCTCAATGAGCAAATTTATCTTAGGGGTGTTAAATTTGGTGGTGAAGGAGTGCAAGGCGTCTATGATGGGTAAGGGGATAAATCTGTCGAGGCTCGTGACCCACGCCAAGCAAATCAAAGAGGAAAAATTTAAATAGGGTAATTATATGCTTAGAGATATTAAACATAACATGCAAGACTATCCAGTGGAAACTCGAATAGGAAGGGAGATAGCTCAGAGAGGTGGTACTAACATATCTTCTAGCCCTACTAGTCAGAAGTGTAGCCAGAGGCACCCTAGGAAGTTCCTACCAGGTACACATACATATTTTAGATGCGGTATACCAGGTTATCATGTAAGAGATTGTACAGGTAAAGGTGGTCAACCGTGGACCTGCTCTCAAGCACAAGTGATTATGAGTAGATTAGTATATAGTAGCCAAAGGTACCCTAGGAAGTTCTTAGCAGGCACCCATGCATATTAAATATACGCTATGCCAGGTCATTATTTAAGAGATTGTATAAGTAAAGGTAGTCAACCCTAGACCTACTCTCAAGCTCAGATGATTATAAGTGGACTAGTGCAGCTAGTACTTTATCTGGTATGTTATAACTCTCTCTTAACCCTAATATAATTACTTTTGGTATGCATTCATATATCTCTATTGATTGTAGAACTTGTAGGGTCATGTTTTAGATCCCAAATGAGCTAGTTCTATCACGACCCAAGCCTAGGACCTAGATGTGACATGGCGAATGGGAACCCGAAGGGACCCAAACAAGCCTCTTAGCATATCAATCACACATCCTTGGTCGCGAAAACGAGGTAAACAATAATAAGAGTTATAATAAAAAGGGAAGTATTTGTTAACCATTAAAGCATAAAAGATTTAATGCATAAAAGAGTCAAGCTTATAGTATAAGTACATCAAAATATCTAACAACACCTCTAACATGGAATGGAGCAGGATCCAAGACACTCTCTGGGCTCACCCTTATAATAACAAGTGTTCAACATAAAAAAGTCTCAAAATAGCATGAATAAGGTAGATAGTGTCCTCGAACTTTAGGACTCACCAAAGCTTATCTACAAATTATCAACTAGCCACGAAGAGGATGATCAAGTAATGCTTCGATCTTTACATGGTAATATCATATAGACATAGAGTATGCATCAGTACATTTGAATATACTAAGTATGTAGGATGCAATGCTATTAGACATAAGCCAATATAGTCAAATGCATAATCATAAACAATAGACAAATATAATTTCAATATGGCATGTATTACCAATGCTTAAAAAGTGAAACATGCTTGTAAATCATTCAACTTGCATAGTATATATAGTTGCATATGTGTGGGAAGTGACCTCAACTGACATACACAAAGTAGCTACAACTTGAAATCTAAGGCATGACACCCCCTCAGCAAGGTAGAACATACATGAGACCCCCCCGGCTAAGTGTGGTCTACTTGCAAAGGCAAATTAAACAAGATAACATAACTAGATAGATCCACTAGTATAGCAAGGGTAATAATCATGATCCTATGGTGGAACATAGTTTAGAGACAAAATACATTATGTAAGGACCCCTTTAGTCGAACCCCTATCTTAAGCCTCAATCGGTGCTAAGTCAAATCCGACAGAATACTTGAAAATAATCATAGCTTATATAGCTTGTAAGAAATATAAAATATGACATGAGTAGTTCTTGAAACATGCTTGACTGCTATTAGTAAGCCTAATTTGAAACATGAGAGTAGATCATAATCATACATGAACCCTTGCTCTAACATGAATGACTCATAAGAGGTAAAAATCCTTGAAATAAGGCTTAGATTGTAACTTGTAAAATCATAGAAAATTTTCATGAATTCAATACATACTTAAAAGTCCTTAACCATCATATAGTCAGTTGACTTGTAAATCATGAAGTAGATCATCAATAACTTGAGAATCCTTTACTTAACATTTTATCAAACACTTGGTGGGTTCATGATACTAGTTCAAAATCATGCAATTGGAGAGTGAAATAAGATGAGAAGACTTAATGCAAATCAACCCACCAATATATAGTAAAACCCTTATGTAGGGTACCTTGAAATCTATCATCAAAACTCAAAATAGATCATAGTTTCATAGCTCAAAATATGCATAGTCTCAAAAGATATAATCAAATCATGGCATAAGCTTGAAATAGATAGTCAAGCATAATTAATCAATATTTTATAAAATCCAACATGATTCATGCTCATAATTCATATTAAGAGATACCCATAGGTAATACAACTTGAAAACCTGTAATTTTCATGAAAAGGAAGATTGGATTCCATGGGTGAAAGAACCCAATGGATGAAACCCACATAACTAAATTTTTGGAATTCCTTGATGTAAACTTTGAAGGAAGCTTGAAGCTTGGATTGAGTTCTTGAGATCCAATGTGAGCTTGAAATCATTAGAGTTGGATGAGAATTTTGATAAAGTATTGGAGAGGTTTTAGTGAGGGTTTTGAGTGATATAGAGTTGGAAATGGCTAAGTAGGGAAAATTTCATGTGTAAATGGGCATGGGGCCATAACTCCAATGCCCTTAGCCAAAACAAAAAATAAGGAAAAACTAACACTAGTCCGCGATGAGTCCGAGTTGTGGACCAATTGCATACAACCACTATTTTTTGAAAAGTTAGTGAAAAATATTTTTCGTTATAAGTCCTCTAAAATCTAGATTATACCCATTTTACACTCAATTTTTCCCCCTGGTCGAGAACATGAAGTCGAAGTTTTGATATCACGCATGAATTTTGAGATATATGAAAATTCTGATTATGAATATTTTTGAAGCACATTTTTGGGGCATTTCAAGTTCTTGAGTGGATGGGTAGTGATTTAGAATTATGAGGGTTAGGGATGTATAATTCTAAAACTTCTCTTCTTGAGTCGGATCCATTGTAAATGAGTTTCCCAATGACGTACCTGGTGTTCCTCTTTAAAAGGAAGTTAAGTTGAGTATAGACCTTCTCCTCATTATCCAACCTATCTCAATCCCTCCATACTATATTACTCCTGTAAAATTAAAGTAGTTAAAAAAATAATTGAAAGGTTTGTTAGAAAAGAGATTTATACAGTCTAACATTTCATCTTCGGTTTCCCCTGTATTGTTTGTTAGAAAGAAGGACAAGTCAATTCAAATGTGTATAAACTACCAACAACCGAATAAGGTTACTAGAAAGAATAAATATCTAATGCTGAGGATAAATAATTTGTTAAACCAATTGCAAGGGGCTAGTCACTTTCCTAAAATTGATTTTTGGTCCAACTATTATAAATTAAGGATAAGGTAGTGTTATATTCCCAAGACAACATTTAGCACAAGGTATGGCCATTTTGTATTTTGAGTTATGTTGTTTGATTGGACCAATGCTCCTATGATGTTTATGTACCTAATGAAGACAATGTTCAGGCCTTAACTTGATATGTTTGTAATGATTTTCATAGATGACATCTTGATTACTCCCATAGTGAGGAAGAATATAAGGAACATTTGGGGGGGGGGGCTATTTAGGGAATGTATACCTAGCTTATTACATTCCTGTTATATTATGGCTAGTTGAGTTATGGGATAAGTAGTTGACTTGTGAGAGGCCTGTAGAGATTGCTATACTGGTTCTCTATTACGTACCGATGGATTATAATACCTTCGATTAGTTAAGGTTATTAGAACTATGGTTTGACAGTGAGCATGGCTATCATGATCATATTTACTATTCATTATCAGCTTGGAGTATATCTCTATGTATTTTTGGTGGGAGTCCCAATGTGTTTGAGATTATTGAAAGTGTATTGTTATAGGTATTGCCCATAAAATAGGGTAATAGGGTTAGCTGATGGAGTAAGCTTGGCCCTGAATAGATTGGGCCATCCAAGATTCTGAGGCTAGTTGAGTTGGCCGCATAAGAGTTAGTTGAGCTACTAATATATTCTATTATAAAATTGATCTTCTCAAATATAAATGTTGCATCATTATATTCAGACAGGTTGAATGTCTTTCAGTAAAAATTCAGTTGAGTTAAATGACCATTTGATCTTTCAGTAAAAATTCAGTTGTAAATGAGTTCCTTGATGTCTTTTCAAATGACTTTCCCAGTGTTTCTCTCGAAAGGAAAATAGATTTTGGTATAGATCTCCTTCCCGATACTAAACCCATTTCTATTCTCCCTTACCGTATGGCCCCGATGAAGTTGAAGGAACAATTGAGGGATTTGTTAGAGAGGGTATTGATTAGGCCTAGCTAATCACCTTGAGGTGCACTGGTGTTGTTTATGAGAAAGAAGGATGGTTACCTTAGAATGTGTATTGACTATCAATAACTAAATAGGGTCACTATCAAGAATAGGTATCCTCTACCAAGGATTGATGATTTGTTTGACCAATTGCAAGGGGCTAGCCATTTCTGTAAGATTGATCTTTGGTCTAGGTATCATCAAGTGAAGGTGAGAGAGTGTGATATTCTCAAGATGGACTTTTGGACTAGGTATGGGAAATATGAGTTTGTTGTGATGTCTTTTGGGTTGACAAATACACTGGCCATCTTCATGGATCTTATGAATAGGGTGTTCAACCCTACCTTGATTTATTTGTTGTGGTATTCGTTGATGATACTTCGATCTACTCTCGTAGTGAGGAGGAGAATAGGGCTCATTTGAGGGTTGTGTTGCAAATATTAAGGGAAGAGAAGTTATATACTAAGTATGATAAGTGTGAATTTTGGTTGAGGGAGGTTGCCCTATGAAACTACCCCAAAAAGGTGCTCGAAAATGTGCCTCGAAATGCCTAAAATTTTAAATCCCATATATCTCAAAATATATGCATGATATCAAAAGTTTGAATTCTTATTCTTGTTCAGGGGGTCAAAATTAAGGGGAATAGGGTCTAACCCTAATTTCAGAGAGCAATGGTATCAAAATCCAAAAATAACAAAAATGTGATTTAGGAGGGTCAACTTTAAAAAAGAATATCTCTTAGCACAAAATGAACTCGATGGCCCATGATCTATGAAATTACATCTCTTTGAATTAGCTTTCCAATGCACTTGGTTTCACCTCATTCCAAGTTCGAATGAAGAATATATGCCCATTTTTGTAGAACTCATTTGTGCAAAAATGCAAATTCCGGTGAGTAATCTGCATCACTTCCGCGATGCATATTATTTTGGTCTTGTTTATGTTATTTTGGTCCAAGACTTTTACGTCTTGGGCCTAAGGGTTACCATACTTGAAAATACCTATACTTAGCCTTATTTCAACCTCATATCTTCTTAAATATTCGCCAATACTCACTCAAACACTTAGACTGATAATTCTCTCAAGATTCAAACTTAAGACCAATCTTAAGGATTTCATCAAGGATTTCATTCAAGCTTCAAGTTTCCATTAAAGTCGTCTTCAAGAGCTTCTCCATAGCTATGGTATGTGGGTTTCTTTCATGGGTTCCTTTCACGCATGATACCCAAGCCTCCTTTTACTCAAATTGCATGATTTAAAGTTGATTTACAAATGGGTCTTGCATATTATGAAATTCACTACACACTATATTAAAGCTATGTAAAGTTGTGACTATTTTGCCATGTTTTGAGCTATAAATATTGGATCTATTGTAATATTTGATCAGGGGTTTTGATGTATATGGATTGAGGGCACAAGTTATTGATTGATCATTTTACTATGGATTTCCTTTCATGATTTAAACTCTATAATTCACGATTTTATAGTAGCATTACGCAACCACCAAGTGTTTGACAAAATGTTCGACTAGGTTTTTTTGAGAAATTGAAGGTCCAATGCATGTCTTATGAGTTAAATGGTGTTATGATGATTATATGATGACTTCATGATAATGATAGGGATGTGTATATGAGTTTTTTCATGGGAAGGTACCTATGGGGTTGCATGTAGATTGTTGGGTTCTTATGTTTATTGTGTTCTTGGGAAAATGAGGAGTTCTTTCTTGATGATTGGAATGTAATGGTTGGATGAGCTAGTTTTAGTGATTCCTACCGAAAAGGCCATGTCATAAGGTAGAGTGGTTAATGATTCCTACTGAAAAGGCCATACTGTAAGGTAGAGTGACTAATGATTCCTACCGAAAAGATTATATCATAAGGTAAGAATACCCTACCGAAAAGACCATGCCATAAGGTAGAATAGCTAATTGTGCCTACTGAAAAAATTATATCATAAGGTATATACATCCCACCAAAAAGGCTATGTCGTAAGGTAGAAAGAATAAAGGTTCACACCGAAAAGATCATAATATAAGGTATGGACATTCAATTGAAAAGGCCATGCATTAAGATAGAATAAATCATATTTTCTACCCAAAAGATGATATCGTAAAGTAGGGGACGTCTTATAATACTTACCAAAAAGACTATGTCATACAGTAGGGGTATTGATGATAATCTCCAAAAAGGTTATACCATAAGGTAAGTGGGGGTCATTTGGCACATTTTATAAAGGTTCGTACAAAGGTTTTTGAGTATGTTTCGTATATTGACTTCACATTCCTTATTCATGATTTACAAGCATGTTTTACCTTAAGCATTGAACATGCACGTCATATTGACATTATACCTATCCTATTGAACATGCATATCATATTGACGCTATACCTATCCTTTGCTTATCATTATGCATTTTGATTATAATGTTTATATATTATTGTATTGTATCCTATATACTTAGTACATTCAAACATACTAATGCGTACTCTATTCTTACATGTTCTTACCATGTAAGAAGAAGAGCTCCTATTGATTCTTCTTGTGGCTAGACGAATTGTTCAAGTTAGCCTTTGGTGATTCCTCCAATCTAGGGACGTTGGTCTATGTTTCTCTTATTATGTATTGGGGCACTCTTCTTTATTACTTATGTTGACTATGAGGGTGAGCCCAATTATATGTCTAGGCCCCCGTTCTTGTCTATGTAGTAGAGGTGTTGTTAGTCATATGGTGTAATTATGCTATGAAATTTGACTCTCTTGCTTATTGTTGTTATGATATCAAAAGATGTCCCTTCGCCCCTTTTTCCCCTTTTATAATCTTCTCTTATTGTCATTTTAATTGCTTTCGCGGCTAAGGATGTATAATGATATGCAAAAAGGCCTATCTGGGTTCCTTTGGGTTCCCCATTTGCCGATCATGACTGGGCCCTAGGTTCGGGTCATTGCAAAGATAGTATCAGAGCACTAGGTTGATAGATCCTTGGGCCGAGTTTCACTATTTCTCTCATTATTTGTTTTGGTTGCTAGTTGGCTTCTTGTGAGTCCCGAGTTGTGATATAAACCTTTGATGTTTAACTCTTGGTTGGGTATATTGTTGCTAGAAAGTCCATAGGTATTGTTTCATGTTCATATTGCATTAGGTCTTGCCTTGTGGCTTGTTGGATTTGATGTGGTACATGGAATGGGATAGTTGCATGCATATGTGTCTCCTTTGGTGGTAGGACCCATAGAGTTAGAATTCAACTCCCTAATGAAATTGTCCTTGAGTGGAAGAGTCTTGATGTGGTGGTCAAGTGATAGCAAGGGGGTAGGTCCATTTCATGTCTTAAGGTAAAATTGATCTTGAAGTGGTTGCATTTATCATCTTGTAGGAATCTGAGGTGTTGAACCTAAGTTGCTTTGTTATAGAATTGTAGGTGGATGTAGATGAGGCCTTGAGTGTCCCTTTCTCAAACTTTGGGTTTCAGGTCGTGCCTTTGGTTTGACTAGTGCGCCATTTATGCCTAAAAGTCTCATGAATAAAATCTTTTAGCACCTATAGTAATAGGCTTATGGTGGTTTTGTGATGATATGATGGTTTGGGTTCCCTAATGAGGTAGTACATGTGAGTCTTTTCAGGGTAGTACAACAAAGTTTAAGGAAGAAGGTTGTATGCTAAATAGAAGGAATAGGGATTTTGGTTGTAAGATGTTGCCTTCCTAGGATGGGTGATGTCGTGTTATGGTATTAAGGTGAACCCTAGTAAGACGAATTTAATTAGAGATTAGCCTAGACCTTAACTTCCTTGGGCTAGGAGCTTCTTGGGTTTAGCGGGCTATTATTGGAGCTTATGAGTAGGTTCACTTCTATTGCTCCTCCTATGACTTACTTGACCCTAAGTAAGGCCAATGTTGTGACCGACGTTTCGGGTAAGGTGGGTTGATACTATCTCTTGTGTGATTCCTTTGTGCTACTAGAATTTAGGTGTATGTCTCAGATGGTCGCGTAAGTCTATAGAGGCTAGAAGAGATCTTTGAGTGTTGCCCCATGTTCTTATTGCACAGGAGTCTTATCTTGTGACCTTGGATGAACGTATCTTGATGTGTTGGAGGTCTTGATGTGGTTTAGCTATTTTCATAACATGCTTTCGATGAGTGTAGCACCTGTAAGGTTGTAATATGATGGGTAAGGATGGTTAATCTATTTGGTCAACTATAATGAGTTAGTCACTTCTCTAAGGTTGATTTGAGGTTCAGCTTCTATCCCCAAGTGAGGATGGGGGTAGGTGATATCCCTAAGTGTCATTTCGGACTAGGAGTGAGCATTTCGAATATTGATGAAGTTGTTTGGTTGGCTTATGTACCGGTGGTGTTTGTTGGTTTCTTGAATAGGGTCTTGAAACCCTACCACGATATGCTTGTGGTGGTTTCTAGTGATGACGTATTGATTTTTTTACAACTTGTGTATCATTTGGGTATAGTGTTGCAAGTCTTGTAGGATGAGAGGTTGTTGCTAAATATGATAGATGTGCATTGTGGATAGCAAGAGGGTGGTAAGAAATCTTAAAGGATTATAAATGAATGTGCATTATTTTTCCCCAGTAAGGCTAATGTTGTGGTCGGTTCTCTAGATAGCCTAGCATGTGTTGTTGATAGTGGTAAGGAGGAGACCAGTGGGGTCTATCGATTGGTTAGATTGGAAGTTAGGTTGAGGGAAGTTGAGCATGGTGGTGTAGCATTCTTGGTAGTTTCAAATCTTCTTTGGCTAAGAGGTCTAGATTAAGCAAGGCCTTGATTCTGCCTTATTAGAGTTGGATATTTTGGGTGGAAAGATGGTAGAGTGAAGGTAGTCTCCCAAGGGGGAGATGGTAGTTCGTGGCGACAAGTAGGATATGTGTGGTTAAGGTTGACAAATGTGTTATGGTTGTGAGTCCTTATAGGATGAAGAGAGAAGTTGGTAAGGTTGCATAAGTTTGGGGATTGCCAATGGGTAGGGGTTTGGTTAGTTCGGTTCTTCATGCTTCTAGGTTGATAGGATGTGTTTGTGACTCTAGTGCTATAGAACTCCATGAGATTGTAGGTGATGTGCAGGATAAATTGGCTTAGAAGGAGGTCCCGGTGGAGGTGTTAGATGGATGAGTGGGGAAGTTGATTGAAAAGGATGTAGTGTTCGTCAAGGACCTTTGGAATAGCCGTCTATTCGTATGTGTTTCTCAGAGAGCCAGTGCGGGCATGGAGAAGCAATATCTGTATTTCTTTCATTTTATTAAAGCTTATGGTGACATGACAAGTCCTTTCTATGATTCCAAGTCTTATGGTTCAGCCCTATGTCATTCACATGCATCCATGGTTAAGTTGACAAGTTTATAATGATTTTACACTTAGGTTGAGACTTTGAAAATGGTTTTTTAAAGTGTATTGTTGCGTTCTTGTTAGGGATAATCTCCTTATGATTACTCTTCTCTTGTACATTTCTTTGACATTCGGGGACGAATGTTTCTAAGGGGAAATATTGAAACGACACCAAAAAGCGCCTGAAAATGTGCCTCGGAATGCTAAGAATTTTAACTTCCATATATCTCAAAATCCATCCGTGATATCAAAAATTCAACTTCAGATTCTTATTTAGGAGGTCGAAATTAGGGCGAAGAGGGTCTAACCCCGATTTTAGAGCAATCATATGAAAATTCGAAAATCGTAAAAATGCGATTTAAGAGGGTCAATATTAAAAGGAAATATCTCTTAGCACACAAAGAATGGGGTGCCCGACGGCCTACTAAATTAAATCTCTTTGCATTATCTTTCCAAAACACTTGGTTTCACCTCATTCCAAGTTCAGATGAAGAATTTATGCCTATTTTCATAGAACTTATTTGTGCCAAAATGCAAATTCCAGTGAGTAATCCAGTCTTTTCAGCGATGTGGACCAATGTTATTTTTGTCTTGTTTTTTTAATTTTAGTCCAAAACTTTCAAGTCTTTGGCCTAAGGGTTCCCATACTAGAAAATACCTATAGTTAGTATTATTTCACCCTTATATCATCCTAAACATTCCCCAAAACTCACTCAAACACTTAGACTGATATTTCTCTCAAGATTCAAGTCCCAAAACTCAAGACCAATCCTAAGGATTTCATTCAAGCTTCAAGTCTACATTAAAGTCTTCTTCAAGAGCTTCTCCAAAGCTAAGATATATGGGTTTCTTTCATGGGTTCCTATCACCCATAATACCCAAGCCTCCTTTTACTCAAATTGCACGATTTAAAGTTAATTTACAAATGGGTCTTGCATATTATAAAATTCACTGCACACTATGTTAAAACTATGTAAAGTTGTGACTGTTTTGTTGTGTTTTAAACTATAAATCTTGGATCTATTGTAAAATTTGATGAGGGGTGTTGATATATATTGCTTGAGGGTGTTGCAAGGTGTTGATTGATAGTTTTACAATGGATTTTCTTGCATTATTTCATCTTTATAATTCATGATTTTATAGTAGCATTACACACCCATCAAGTGTTTGCTAAAATGTCCAGCTAGGGTTTCTTCAGAAATTGAAAGTCCAATACATATCATATGAGTTAAATGGTGTTATGATGATTATATGATGATTTCATGATGATGATAGTGATGTCTATATGAGTTGTTTCATGGGAAGGTACCTATGGGGTTGCATGTAGATTGTTAGGTTCTTTTGTTTGTTATGTTGAAAATGAGGAGTTCTTTCCTGATAATTGGAATATAATGGTTGGACGAGCTAGTTTTGATGATTTCTACCGAAAAGTGCATGCCATAAGGTAGAGTAGTTAATGATTCCTATGAAAAGGCCATGTCATAAGGTAGAGTGACTAATGATTCCTATGGAAAAGATCATATCGTAAGGTATGGATACCCTACTGAAAATGCCATACTGTAAGGTACAATAGCTAGTTGTGCCTACCGAAAAGATTATATTGTAAGGTATGGACATCCCACCAGAAAGGCCATACCGTAAGGTAGAAAGACTAAAGGTTCCCACTAAAAGATCATAATGTAAGGTGTGGACATTCTATTAAAAAGGTCATGCCGTAAGATAGAATGAATCATGTTTCCTACCCAAAAAATGATATCATAAAGTATGGGATATGTTATACTTCCTGCCAAAAAGACTATGTCATACAATAGGGATATTGATAACACTCTCCAAAAAAAGGTTATACTGTAAGGTGAGTGGGGTTCATCTAGCCCATTTCATGAAGGCTGGTACAAAGAGGTTTGAGTATATTTCCTATATTGACTTCACATTCCTTGTTCTTGATTTACAAGCATGATTTTTCCTTAAACATTGAACATGCATATCATATTGATGTTATACCTATCCTTTGCTTATGTTAAGCATTTTAATTATGATGCCTATCTATTGTTGCATTGCATCCTAAATACTTAGTACATTCAAACGTACTAACACATACTCAATGCCTATATGATGTTACCATGTAGAAACCAGAGCTCTTATTGATTCTTCTTGTGGCTAGACGGATTCTTCAAGTTAGCCTTTGGTGAATCCTCCAATCCAGGGATGTTGGTATATGTTTCTCTTATTATGTATTGAGGCACTCTTATTTATTGCTTATGTTGACTATGAGGGTGATCCCGGTTCTATGTCTTGGCCCCCGCACTTGTCTATGTAGTAGTGATGGTGTTGGACATGTAATGTAATCATGCTATGAGCTTTGACTCTCTTGCTTATTGTTGTTATGGTATCAAAAGATGTCTCTTAGCCCCTTTTTCCCTTTTTATATATCTTCTCTTATTGTCATTTTAATTGCTTCCTCGACCAAAGATGTGTAATGATATGCAAAGAGGCTTGTCTGGTGTTCCTTTGGGTTGCCCATTCGCTGGTCATGACTGGGCCCTAGGTCCAGGTCGTGATACCTTCCTAAGATATGTGGTGTTATGGGATGGTATTAAGGTGGATCCTAAGAAGACGGATGTGATTAGAAATTGGCCTAACCCATTGACCCCATCGAATATTAGGAGCTTCTTGGGCTTAGCGGGTTACTACTGGAGATTTGTGAATGGGTTTTCTTCTATTGCTTCTCTTATGATAAAATTGACTCAAAAGAATGCTAAGTTTGTATGGATCGATGAGTCTGAGAGGAGCTTCCAGACGCTGGATGATAAGCTTGTGTCTGCTATTTTATTGTCACTAGCGGAAGGGCTAAAGGGATTTGTTGTATATTGTGATGCTTCTAGAGTTTGTTTAGGTTGTGTTCTAATGTAAAATATTAAGGTCATAGCCTATGCTTCTAGGAAATTCAAGGTTCATGAAAAGAACTACCTTACCCATGATCTTTAACTAGCCGATGTGGTATTTGCATTAAAGATATGGCATTAGTATATGTATGGGGTGCATTTTGATGTGTTCACCAATGATAAGAGCCTCCAACATTTCTTCACTCAAAAAGATCTCAACTTGAGGCAAAAGAGATTGTTAGAACTCCTTAAGGACTATGATATGAGTATGCATTATCATCCGGGCAAGGCTAATGTGGTAGTAGATGCTTTAAGTATATTGTCTATGGGTAGCCTAGCTTATTTTGACGTGGTGATGAAGTGGTGCCTAGAGAGTTCCATTGGATAGCTAGATTGGGGATTAGGTTGGAAGAGGTTGGTAATGGTGTTATTGTTGTTGATGGTTCTAAGTCCTCATTAGTTGAGGAGGCGAAAGCTAAGCAAGAGCTTGATCCCTCCTTTTAAGAATTGAAGGCCTTGGTTAGAGATGGAAAGGTGGAGTTTTTCTCCCAGAGGGAGATGGTGCACTTAGATAGCAAGGAAGGTTATGTGTCCCTTGTATTGATGGCTTGAGAGAGAGGATTCTTAATGAGGCTCATGGTCTTCTTATTCTATTCACCCCGGTTCTACTAAATTGTATAGAGATTTGAGAGAGGTGCATTGGTGGGGAGGAATGAAGAAAGACATTGCCAAATTTGTGTCTAGTTGCCATAATTGTCAACAAGTTAAAGTTGAATATCAAAGGCCGGGTGGCCTAACCCAAGACATAGAGGTTCTTACTTGTAAGTAGGAAGAGATTAATATAAACTTTGTTATTGGGTTGCCCAAGACTAGGAAGGATTTTGATTCCATTTGGATGGTGGTGGATAGGATGACAAAATTGGCTTACTTTATACTGGTTAAGACCACATATGGGGCTGAAGAGTATGCTTGGTTTACATCCATGACTTGGTGAGATTACATGGGGTTCCTTTATCCATCATATCGGATTGTGGTGCTCAATTTACTTCACATTTTTGGAGATCTTTCCAAAGGGGTCTTAGTACAAAACTTAAGCTTAGTACGACCTTCCACCCTCAAATGGATAGCCAAGCCGAAAGGACTATCCAAACGCTTGAGGATGTGCTTAGAGCTTGTTTATTGGAGCTTAAGGGTAGTTGGCATGATCATCTTCCATTGATTGAATTTGCCTACAACAATAGCTATCATTCTAGCATCGGTATGGCTCCTTCTGAGACACTTTATGGTAGACGTTGTAGATCACTGGTTGGATGGTTTGAAGTTGGAGAGATGGCTATGTTGGGACCAGATCTGGTTATAGAGGCTCTTGATAAGGTTAGGATGATTAGGGAGAGGTTGAAGATGGCTCAAAGTCGCCAAAAGTCCTATGCCGATGTTAGGAGAAGGGACCCTGAATTCAAAGTTGGTGATTGGGTATATTTAATAATGTCACCTATGAAAGGTGTGGTTCATTTTGGTAAGAAGGGCAAGTTGAGTCCAAGATATGTGGGTCCATATTGGGTAATGAGGAGAATTGGCAAGGTATCTTATGAGTTGGAATTGCCTAGTGAGATGAAATTGGTTCATCCGGTCTTTTATGTATCCATGTTAAGGAAATATGTGGGAGACCCTAATGCTATTATGCCTCTTGATGTTGTGGGTGTTGTTGAAGATATATTGACCTATGAAGAGGCTCTGATTCAGATTTTTGATAGACAAGTGAAGAGGTTAAGGAACAAGGATGTAGCTTCCGTTAAGGTCCTTTGGAGGAATCAACAAGTTGAAAGTGCTACTTTGGAGGCCGAAGTAGATATATAAAAGCAATATCCTTTCATTTTCCACTCCACTCAAGCCTAAGGTATTGATCTAAGTCCTTTATATGATCTCAAGTCTTAAGTTCAGCCCTCATGTCATTGCATACATTCATGTTTAAATTGACAAGTTCATGATGATTTTACACTTATTGAGATTTTTGAAATGATGTTTAAATGCATTGTTGCATCATTATGTGAGCTAAAATTGTCATGTTTGTGTCTTTCATATACATTTTTTTGACATTCGTGGACGAATGTTCCCAAGAGAGAGATAGTGAAATGACCCCAAAAAGTGCTAGAAATTATGCCTCAAAAGTGCCCGAATCATAATTTTATTGTATCTCAAAATCTGTGCATGATATCAAAAATTTGACTTCATATTCTTGTTCAGGGGGTCAAATTAAGTGTGAAATGGGTCTAAACCCAATTTCAGAGCAAACCAATCACAATTTCATGTTCCCAAAAATTGAATTCCCGAGAGGTTTTCGCACCCCTGGCTCGAAGCGCCAAGGGCGGGCCACAATATATTTATTTTGCTGTTTTTCAAATTTGGTCCAAGGCTTTTAAGTCTTCGGCCTAAGTGTTCCCAAACGTGAAAATTCCTATACTTCGCCTCAAATCATTCAAAAACATTTCACCCTCAAATTATTCAAAAACATTTCCCAATACTCATTAAAATACTTGGCCAAATATTTTTATCCTAAACTAATATCCCAAAACAAATCCGGGTCTCAAGATTCTAATTCAAGCTTCAAGTCTTCATCTCCAATCTTCATCAAGTTAATCTCCAAAGCTAAGGTATGTGGGTTTCTTTCATGGGTTCCTTTCACCTATTATACCCAAGCTCCCTTTTACTCTAAATTACATGATTTAAAGTTGATTTACTTATGGGTCTTTTGTATCGTGAATTTCACTGCACACTATGTTGGAGTTTCATAAAATTGTGACTGTTTTAGCATGTTTGAAGCTATGACTCTAAGATCTAATGTGAGATTTGATGAAGGGTTTTGATGTATATTACTGGAGGGTGTTACAAAGTATCTATTGATGGTTTTACACAAAAATTTCTAGCATGATTTCACTCTTGAATTGCATGGGTTTACACTAATATTACACATCCGCCAAGTGCTTGATAAAATATCCAATTATGATTTCTTGAGGAATTGAAGGTCTAATTTATGTCTTATGAGATGAATGACTATGTGATGATGAAAGGAATGTATGTATAAGATATTATCTCTATAGTGTTGGGGGATGACCAAGCCTCACTTGGGAGTTTGTAAGCCCAGGTAACCTTATTGAGGGGTTTGTACCTTGATCGCGTCGCTCGGGAGGTGGCAGGCCTATGCAACTTTGTCGAGGGATTTGTACCTTGATAACCTTGTTGGGGGGTTTGTACTCCATCAACCTTGTTTAGGGATTTGTACCTCATCAACCTCATGATGGGGTTTGTACCTTATGTGCCTCCCCAAGGAGATGGTAGGCCTTGGATTGCACTAAAGTCGTCACTCCTTACATATGGATTATGTTCTCTACAAGCATGATTTTACTTCAAGTATCATTCATACATGCCATATTGCTATATGTTGGTTAATTGTCTATGATATTTATTTTGATTATGGTACTTATCACTTGTTGCATTGCATTCTACGTACTTAGTACATTCAAATGTACTAACGCATACTCTATGCCTACATGATGTCACAATGTAGGAACTAAAGCCTTGCTTGGGCATCTTCATCCATGTGGCTAGTACACTTCCACTCAAGCTTGTTGGAGAGTCCTCCATTTCGAGGATATTGCTTATGATCTCTTACTATGTTCTAGAACTACCTTTCTTTTATATAAATATTGACTATGAGAGTGAGCTCAGTTGCTTGTCTTGTTGCCCACTCTTATCTATGTATTAGAGGTGTTGCTGGACATGTAATGTGAAATATTATAAGCATTGACTCTCTCTTGACTCTTGTTGTTTTGATATGAATGATGCCCTTTAGCCCTAGTTATCCCTATTTCTACTCTTATGTTGATATTTTATTTCTTTCACGACCAAGGATGTGTAATGATATGCTAAGTGGCTTGCTTGGGGTATCTTTGGGTTTCCCTTTTGCTGTGTCATGTCTAGGCCTTGGATTAGGGGCATGACAATTTCCATATATCTTAAAATCCATGTGTGATATCAAAAATCTGACTTCATATTCTCGATTAGAGGGAAAATTAAGTGGGAAATGGGTATAACCTGGATTTTAGAGGACCCATAGCAAAAAATAATTTTCACTATTTTTTGCAAAAACAATGTCTGTCTGCGGCCTGGCCGAAATGCGCCTTGGGCATGGGGCAGTTCAAATTCTACCTTCGCATAGGGTTTGCATCATGGACCAGTGTTTATTTTTCCTTAATTTTCCTGTGTCAGCCAGGGGCATTGGGGTCATAGACGCATGCCCACTTGTGCATAAAAACACCCATACTTAGCTATTTTTCTACTCTATACCACTCAAGACCCTCTCAAAAATCACTCCAAGACTTAACCAAATATCTCACTCAAATTTCAATGATTTAAAGCTTAACTTTGGAACTCAAGGATTTCCTTCAAGCTCTAAGTTCTCTTCAAGCTCATCTCAAGAAAAACCAAGTTTGAGATATGTGGGTTACATCCATTGGGTCCTTTCACTCATGGAGCCCAATCTTCCTTTTTATGAAAATAACATGTTTTCAAGTTGTATCATCTATGGGTATCTCTTATTATGAATTATGGTTATAAATTGTGTTTGGGTTTTATGAATTGTTGATTCATTATTCATATCTATCTATTTTCAAGCTTATGCTATGAATTGATTTTCTCTATTGAGACTTTACATGCTTTGAGCTATGAAACTACAATCTATTTTGAGGTTTGATGATGGATTTCAAGGCACCCTACATGACGGTTTTACTATAGGTTGCTGGGTTGATTTGCATTAGGTTTTCTCATATTATTTCACTCTTGAATTGCATGATTTTGAACAAGCATTATGCACCCACCAAGTGTTTGATTAAATGACTTGACAAGGATTCTCATGATATTGACGATCTATTACATTGTTTATAAGTCAAGTGACTTTAGGATGATTAAGAGCTTCCATGTATGCATTGAATTCATGAAAAGCATCTATGATTTTGCAAGTAGACCACACCTTGTTGGGGGGAGGGTGACATGCCTAATCACCTTGTTGGGGGGTGACATGCCCAATCACCTTGTTGAGAGGTGACGTACCTCAATCATCTTTTTGGTGGGTGACATGCCCAATCACCTTTTTGAGGGGTGACGTACCTTGATCACCTTGTTTGTAGGTGACATACCTAATCACCTTGTTGAGGGATGACGTACCTCTATCACCTTATTGAGGGGGTGACAAGCCCAATCACCTTATTGAGGGGCAACGTACCTCAATCACCTTATAAGGGGGGTGATATGCCTTGGATTCCAAGTAGTAGCTCACTTGGTCTATGTTGGTTATGGTCTGTTCCATACATGTGATATTTATATTTCAAGTTATATGATTTACAAGCAAGTTTTACTGCAAACATTGATCATATATGCCATATTGATATTACAGTTATCCATTGCCTATGACTATGTATTTTTTTTATATTAGCTTCTGTCTTGTAGCATTGATCCTACATACTTAGTACATTCAAATGTACTAATGCATACTCTATGCCTACATGATATTACCATGAAGGGACTGGAGCATCTCTGGATCACCCTCCACGTGGCTAGTTTGGTACTTTGGAAGATAAACTTTGATGAGTCCTCAAGTTCGAGGACATTATCTATGCTACTCTTTTTATTTGATATTTCTTAATGTTGAACACTTGCTACAATGAGGTGGGAGTGGAAAGTATCTTGGCCCCCGCTCCATTCCATGTTAGAGTTGTTGTTAGATAATTGATGTACTTATGCTATGAACTTTACTCTTTCATACTTTTATAAATATCAAGACTTCCCTTAGTCTTGCTTCCCTTATTTATATTTCTTGTGTTGTTTATTTTGCTTCCATAACCAAGAATGTGTATAGATATGCTAAGAGGCTTATTTGACGTGCCTTCAGGTTCCCATTCACTGTGTCACATCTAGGCCCTAGGCTTGGGTCTTGACAAACTTGGTATCAGAGCAGTAAGTTGTTTATGGTCCCCGAAATCCAGCATGCCACATTGGTTAGAGTCTTTATTCATGGTTGTTAAGCACGTCTCAACTATGAATGGGAGACTATGAGGCATTTTAGGAAATATTTCACTTCTCCATGGTCTATGCCATGCTTTAGATGTGAGTGTAAGGATTTTACATTAATGAATTCTCTGTGCTCTTCTAGATTATGCCAATTACAAGAGGGAGACTAAGGATTGGCCGTACCCCGATGAGAAACTGACCCCTCCCGCTCGTCAAGCTCCTCAAGGTGGAAGGGTAGCCTAAGATGAATTCTGTGATGCTATTATAGTGTTAACTATTGCTATGACCAACCAATTTCAACAAGGTGTCTAAGCCGCTCAAGCTCCCACTCAGACTTCTAGGGTGAGGGATTTCACTAGTATAAACCTATCGGAGTTCCATGGATCCAAACTGGATGTGGATCCCCAAGAGTTCATTGATGAGGTGTACAAAATGCTATCTATCATAGGGTCAATTTGGAGGAGAAATTGGAGTTAGCGGCCTACCAACTCAAAGGTGTGACCTAAATTTGGTTCACCTAATGCCAATTGGAGAGGAGAGATGATGATGATATTCCTTGGGAGGAGTTCAAAGCCATATTCCTCAATTGGTTCTTTCCTATCAAGCTAAGGGAGGCTAAAATGATGGTGTTTATAAACCTTAAGCAAGGTTCCATGAGTGTGAAGGAGTATGCCCTCAAGTTTAAACTAAATGTCCAAATATGCTCCACAATTGGTTGCTGAGCCAAGATCAAGGATGAACAAATTTTTGTTGGGAGTGCACAACATTGTTAAAAAGGAGTGTTATACTGCCATGTTAGTAGGTGATATGTATTTGTCCAGTGTCTCATGATAAATTCTGAGCAACTAAAAGGAGAAAAGCTTAGAAACAAAGAAGTGGTGAGTTCAAGAAGGCTCGTATTAAAGGTGGTTTCCAAGGTTCCAAGGGTGGCTAGTTTCCTCAAGGCCATAATTTCCAAGGCCAAGGGTCTTCAAATGCTCCTAATAGATGATTTGCAAATGATTATCTAAGATTCCAAGGTGGTGGTGATCGGGTGCCTAACCCTATATGCCAAAGATGTGGTAGGAACCATAATGACCCTTGTTTGAAAAACTCTAGTGCTTGCTATGATTGTGGTGAAATGGGTCATAAGGTGATTGATTGTCCTCGTGCTCAAAGCAGAAGTAGAAATGGTCGTCCACAATGGCAAGGTGCAAATTCAGCTCATAAGGGAAGAGGAGGCCAACAAGGGGGCGCTCCAAGGCAAAATAGATTCTATGCTCTTCAAGGGAGACAAGGGATGGAGGAGGTGCCCGATGTTGTCGCCGGTATGTTAAAGATTTTTGAATTTTGATGTGTATGCATTGATAGGCCTGGGTGCCACTCTTTCTTTTATTACTCTTTGTGTTGCCAAAAAGCTTCATGTTAGTCCCAAATTGTTGTGTGAACCTTATGAAGTGTCAATCCCTGTTGATGAGTCTATTATTACTAAGAGAGTCTATAGAAATTGTCTCATATTCGTATTGCATAAAGTCTTTCCTTTTGATTTTGTTGAGTTAGATATGGTGAACTTTGTTGTTGTTCTTGTGATTGATTAGTTGCATGCATATTATGCTTCTATTGATTGTAGAACCCATATGGTTAAATTCCAATTCCCTAGTAAGCCCTTCCTTGAGTGTTAAAGTCGTGATGTGGTGGTCAAGGGTAGGTTCATTTCTTGCCTTAGGCCTAAAAGTTGATTTCTAAAGGTTGTCTATATCATCTTGTGAGGGTTAGGGATGTTAAATCTAAAGTCCTACATATTCAGTCAGTTCTAGTGGTTAATGAGTTTCTTCATGTTTTTCTCGATGAGCTTCCTAGTGTTCCTCTGAAAAGGAAAATAGACTTTGATATAGACTTTCTTCCCGACACTCAACCCATTTCTATTACCCTTTACTATATAGCCCCAGTGGAGTTGAAGGAGAAATTGAGAGATTTGTTGGAAAAGGGTTTCATATGGCCTAGTAAGTCAACTTGGGGTGCACCAGTGTTATTTGTGAAGAAAAAGGATTGTTCTCTTAGAATGTGCATTGTTACCGGTAACATAATAGGGTCACCATAAAGAACAAGTACCCTCTACCAAGGATTAATGACCTTTTTGATCAACTTCAAGGGGCTAGTCACTTTTCTAAGATTGATCTTAGGTCCGGGTATCACCAAGTGAAAATGAGGGAGTGTGACATTCCTAAGATGACTTTTCGGACTAGGTTTGAGCACTTTGAGTTTGTGGTTATGTCCTTTGGGTTGACTAATGCACCAGCTATATTTATGAATCTCATGAATAGGGTCTTTAAACCCTACCTTGACTTGTTTGTGGTGGTTTTTATTGATGATATCTTGATTTATTTCCGTTGTTAGTAGGAGCATATAAATCACTTGAGGGTGGTGTTACAAATCATGAGGGAGGAGAGGTTGTATCGTAAATATGAAAAATGTGAGTTTTGGTTGAAATAAGTTGCTTTTCTAGGGCATGTGGTGTGGGGTGATGGCATTAAGGTGGATGCAAGAAAGATGGAGGTGATTAGAATTGTCCTAGACCTTTGACTCCATCAGATATTAGAAGTTTCTTCTAATTGGCGGGTTATCACTGGAGGTTTGTGAATGGTTTGTCTTCTGTTGCTTCCTGTGTGACTAAGTTGACACAAAAGAAGGCAAAATTTGCGTGAATCGATGAATTTGAGAAGAGTTTCTAAACTTTAAAAGATAAGGTTATCTCTGATCCTATCTTGTCTCTACCGGAAGGGTTGGAAGGTTTAGGTGTATTTTGATGCCTTAAGAATTGGTTTGGGGTGTGTTTTGATGCAAAATGGTAAGGTGATAGCATATGCCTCTAAGCAACTTAAGGTGTATGAGAAGAATTTTCCCACCCATGATCTTGAATTTGTGGCCATGGTATTTGATTTGAAAATTTAGCGTCACTACTTGTATGGGGTTCATGTTGATGTGTTCACCGACCACAAGAGTCTCCAACATGTGTTCACCCAAAAAGATCTTAACTTGAGACAAAGAAGGTGGTTAGAGATCCTTAAAGATTATGATATGAGTGTGTATTATTACCCCGAAAAACCTAATGTTGTGGCCAATGCTCTAAGTAGGGTGTCTATGGTAGTCTAGCTCATGTAGATGATGGTGGCAAAGAGGTGGTTAGAGAAGTTCACTGATTGGTAAGATTAGGGGTTAGGTTGGATGAAGTGGATAATAGTGGTGTAGTGGTTGTTGATGGTTCTAAATCTTCCTTGATTGAGGAGGTAAAGACAAAACAAGATCTTGACCCCGCTTGCTAGAGTTGAAAGTTGTAGTAAGAGATGGTAAAGTGAAAGTTTTCTCCCAAGGGGTAGATGGTGCCCTTAGGTACCAAGATAGATTGTGTGTGCCAAATGTGGTTGATTTGAGAGAATTGATTTTGAAGGAGTCCCATAATTCATCCTATTCCATTCACCTTAGTTCAACAATGATGTATAGAAACTTGAGAGAGATGTACTGGTGGGGTGCTATGAAGACGGGCATTGCCAAAGCTAATATCTGAATGTCATAATTGTCAACGAGTAAAAGCCGAACATCAAAGGCTGGGTGGCCTAGCCCAAGATATAGAGATTCCTACTTGTAAGTGGGAGGAGATCAACATCGATTTTGTGGTTGGGTTTCCTAAGATTAGGAAACATTTTGACTCTATTTGGGTTGCTATGAATAGAATAACAAAGTCCACTAACTTCTTACGGGTCAAAACCACATATGGTGCTGAAGATTATGCGAAGTTGTATATACATGAGTTCAATAAATTCATGGGGTATCCTTGTCTATCATTTCAAATCATGATGCTCAATTCACTTCTCACTTTTGGAGATCCTTCCAAAGAGGTCTTGGTACCAAGGTTAAGCTTAGCACGTCTTTTCATCCTCAAATGGATGGTCAAGCCAAGATGAATATCTAAACTCTTGAGGATATGCTCAGAGCTTATGTTTTGGAGTTTAAGGATAGTTGAGATGAACATCATGCAATCATTGAGTTTGCTTATAACAATAGCTAGCACTCAAGCATTGCTATGGCTCCCTTTGAAGCTCTTTATGGTAAGCATTGTAGATCTTTGGTTGGGTGGTTTGAAATGGGGGAAATGGCTTTGCTAGGTATGAATTTTGTCATGGAAGCTTTGGAGAAGGTGAGGTTGATAAGGGAGAGATTAAGAACAGCCCAAAGTAGACAAAAGTCCTACTCCGATGTGAGAAGAAGAGATCTTGAGTTTAAAGTTGATTATTGGGTTTACTTGAAATTCTCTCCTATGAAGGGTGTGATTTGATTTAGCAAGAAAGGGAAATTAAGCCCAAGGTTTGTGGGTCCTTATAAAGTTTTGAGGAGGGTTTGTTAGTTTGCTTATGAGTTGGAGTTGCATATGGAGATGGATATGGTTCATCCGATCTTCCATGTGTCCATGTTGACAAAGTGTGTCAATGAACCAAATGCTATAGTGCTCTTGGATTTTGTTGGTGTCGTAGAAGATAATTTGACCTATGAGGAGGTCTCGGTGGAGATTTTGGATAGACAAGTAAAGAGGTTGAGAAACAAAGATGTAGCTTCCGTCAAGGTCCTTTTGAGGAACCAACAAGTTGAAAGTGTCACATAGGAAGTCGAGGCAGATGTGAGAAAGCGATATCCATATCTCTTCCACTCTACTCAAGCTAAAGGTACTAATTTAAGTTCCTTATATGAATTCAACTCTTAAGTTTCATCCCTTATGTCATTTTGCATGCATTCATGTTCATGGTAACAAGTTTATTGTGATTTTTGACACTCTTAATGAGACTCTTTGAAAATGATGTTTAAATGCATTTGTTGCATTCATATTGAGCTGAAATCTTTATGATCACCTCTCTTATGCATGTTTCTTTGACATTCGGGGATGAATGTTCCCAAGGGGGAGATATTTAAATGCCCTAATCTTTATGATCGCCTCTCTTATGCATGTTTCTTTGACATTCGGGGATGAATGTTCCCAAGGGGGAGATATTTAAATGCCCTAATTGTGCTTCGGAAATGCCCATAATTGTAATTCAAAATATCTCAGAATCCATGCGTGATATCGAAAATCTGACTTCATATTCTTGATCAAGGGGCAAAATTGAGTGGCAGACGGGTATAACCCAAATTTTAGAGGACCTGTACCAAAAAATGATTTTCATTAATTTGGGTAAAAATAGTGTCTATCCGCACCAAGGCCAGATGCGGACCAGACACGAACTAGTGTTGATTTTTCCTTAATTTTCCTATGTCGGCCAAGGGCATTGGGGTCATAGTCCCATGCCCGCTTATGCTTAAAAACACCCATGCTTAGTCATTTTTCCACATATCACTCAAGACCCTCCCAAAAGCCTCTGCAAGCCTTAACCAAATAACTCACTCAAATTTCAAAGATTTCAAGCTTAACTTTGGAACTCAAGGATTCCCTTCAATCTGTAAGTTCTCTTTAATCTCATCTTATGAAAATCCAAGTTTGAGGTATGTGGGTTTATCCATTGGGTCTGTTCACCCATGGAGCCCAATCTTCCTTTCTATGAAAATAACATGTTTTCAACCTGTATCATCTATGGGTTAATCCTATTTTGGATTATAATTATAAATTATGTTGGGGTTTTATAAAATTTTGATTGATTATTCATATCTATCTATTTCCAAGCTTATACCATAAATTGGTTTTGTCTATTGAGACTATACATATTTTGAGATATGAAACTATGATCTATTATGAGGTTTGATACTGGATTTCAAGGTACCCTACATGAGGGTTTTACTATATGTCTGTGGCTTGATTTGTATTGGGTTTTCTCATATTATTTCACTCTTGAATTGCATGATTCTGAATAAGCATTATGCACCCAGCAAGTGTTTGATAAATTGTCTTGACAAGGATTCTCAAGTTATTGATGATCTATTACATGGTTTATAAATCAAGTGACGTTATGATGATTAAGGGCTTACATGTATGCATTGATTGCATGTATGCATTGAACTCATGAAACGTATTTATGATTTTGCCAGTAGACCACACCTTGTTAGGGGGGTGACATACCCACTCACCTTGTTGGGGGGTGACATGCCCAATCACCTTGTTGAGGGGTGATGTACGTTGATCACCTTGTTGGGGGGTGACATGCCCAATCACCTTGTTGAGGGGTGATGTACGTTGATCACCTTGTTGGGGGGTGACATGCCCAAACACCTTATTAAGAGGTAACATACCTCGATCACCTTGTTAGGGGGTGACATGCTCAATCACCTTGATGAGAGGTAACATACCTCGATCACCTTGTTGGGGGGGGGGAGGAGGAGGGGGGCGATGACATGTCCAATTACCTTGTTGAGGGGTGATGTACCTCAATCACCTTACAAGGGGGTGACATGCCTTGGGATGAAATGTCCAATTACCTTGTTGAGGGGTGATGTACCTCAATCACCTTACAAGGGGGTGACATGCCTTGGATTCCAAGTAGTAGCTCGCTTGGTCTATGTCAGTTATGGTCTTTTTCCACAGTACTTTGCAAGTTATATGATTTACAAGCATGTTTTACTTCAAGCATTGATCATGCATGCCATATTGATGTTACAATTATCCATTGCCTATGACTATGCATTTTGTCTATATTGGCTTATGTCTTGTTGCATTGTATCCTACATACTTAGTACATTCAAACGTACTAACTCATAATCTATGCCTATATGATATTACTATGTAGGGACCAGTGTACCTCTCGATCATCCTCCACGTGGCTAGTTTGGTACTTCAGAAGATAAGCTTTGGTGAGTCCTTAAGTTCGAGGACATTATCTATGGTACTTGTGTTATTTGATTTTTTTTATGTTGAACACTTATTACTATGAGGGTGAGCTCGAAAAGTCTCTTGGCCCCCGCTCCATTCCATGTTAGAGGTGTTATTGGAAAATTGATATACTTATTCTATGAGCTTGACTCTTTCATAGTTTTATAAATATCAAGACTTCCCTTAGTGTCGCTTCCTTTATTTATATCTCTTGTGTTGTTTATTTTGCTTCAGCGACCAATAATGTGTGAATGATATGCTAAAAGGCTTGTTTGGGGTCCCTTTGGGTTCCCATTTGCCGTGTCTCATCTAGGCCCTAGGTTTGGGTCGTGACAACTGGAACCGATAAATAGTTGACTTTAGTTAATACCCTCAGAAAATATGCTCAGATAAGAATTTTGATAGCGCACTGAGCTTCGAAACACCAAGTTTGGTCTAGAATGACCCTTTTTTGTCATTGGGGACTTTCAAAAGTGATTTGATTTCTTTAGTTCTTTCAATTAAAAGTTGCATATAAGGAAATAGGACCCATATCAGATCATAATGACCTTTGGTGGAAATGTGTCTACTCCATTGGATCCAAAACGTCAAAATTATTAGGGTCACATAGTTCGTTTGCAAAAACTAGAGTCCGAACAAGTGCAAAAAATTGAAAAATTGCACGGCTACACCTCAAGCTACCATGTGGCACACTGTGGTGGCAGTGTCCCTTATATATGTATCCTCTCACGTTCAACATAATTTTGAGCTTACTTTTCATTCAATTTGAGTGATCCAAACTGCTAACTTGTGTATTGTTTTGAGAGGAACATCCTAGAAGTGTTGGAAATTGTTGTTGGCATACTGTTTGAGGTAAATTTGCTGGTTTTTCTACTGCTTGTCGATATTAGTTACCAGAAACTTTGGATATTGATATCTCTCCTATTCAGAATCGAATGTTAGTGAAAGTTTAGGCTAAATTGCATGAAATTTCATGAGGAACATTGTAGGGTCGTCAGATTTAAAATTTGGCATGCATTTCAGGTAAAAATTTCCATTTTTGCTGATTGTTCTATTATAAACTATCAAAAAACTTTGTCTTGTGATGTCTCGGTCGATTCTTAACTAGATTAAGTAAAATTTGGGTCTAAATTGTACTACTTTTCATGACGCATGCTGTGGTATGTTCGGATTTTGTTGGCTTGATTGTATTTTTGAATAATCTGACTGAGAAGCTGCTAGAGGAAATGTGTTTTGATAAGAAATATAACTTGATTTTGGGCTATTTCTTCTTGTTTCAGGACTTGTTTTGAGCTTAATTTTTTGTTATAGACTCGGGGTGATGAGGAGATCATTTTATAGGCGCTGGTTTGGTGTTTCGAGCGTAGGCCTCATTTTTTTTCGTTTTAGTCACGACTGACATATTTTTCTCAATTTCTTGAGATATTAATGTCAAAACAATCATATTTATGTTGTCATTAAATGAGTGACATTTGGAGGTGATTAGGAGAGGTTAAACTCGTGTGGACTGATTTGGAGCACATGGATTTGCCTTCCAGGTAGGCTAGGCTTTTTCTCTCCCAGACTTATTTAAAATATGTGTTATGTGGTTGTGTTTTGTTAGGATTTCCTGAGTATACACTAATATGATGAAGTGGGCTAGTGATTGCTATAGTAATTACTATACTAGCAGTAATTGTTATACCAAGTAGGTTGTTGCCTTGTTAGTGAGAGCTTGTTGTTGTGAAAGGTTTTGAGTAAAATATGTGTATAAGTTGTTGAGGCTGGAAATTATCGGCTGAATTCTCTATTAGCTATATCTATTATATTAGCTTGCGTTAATGTTGTGTGAGCTGTAAATGCTTTTATGAAGGGTTGTAAAGGTGAGATAGGGCACGAATAGGGTAAGTTAATCATTGATACATATGTTTGCCCGCTTCAGAGTTGATCTGACTTGTAGAGCTTACTATTAGTAATATTTACGTTCTACCTAATATGCTTCTAGTTTTTCGCTTCTTATGCAATAATTATGTCCTTTTAAAGGTTCTCCCTCCCTCAAACTATGTATGTGTGATGTACATCTGTATGTTCTTGGGGGTTACTATTTATGGGCTATACCAGATGAGTTAGACTTGTGACCACTGCTTTGAGTGCTATAATAGCTACAATTATTGTACTTGTTGGGGTTTAGCACTGTTAAATTGTGAAGGAGCTTGTAAAGCTTAAATATGAACTTATTTCCCATGATTGCACTACAAGAAAATAGGTTTTTAACGAGGGGAAATTCTTTCGCTAAAAGTATAAATCCAGACAATATCGACTGGTAAAAATCCCTTCATCATCGATCGTTAAAAGCTTCGTTGTTAAAAGTTAATGATAAAATTAAATACGGTCATTCAAAAAGCTTTAACGACGACAAAAATTAGATCGTTGTACCTCTTTTCAACAACCAAATTTTTAATGACTCGATAGGTTATTTTGAAAACTAGTCCTATCGTTTCCTAAAATATTCTTTTCCTAAATTTTAAATGGGTATTCTATACTATTCAAGGACTATGGCTATTCAAGTTAAGGGGTACATTTAGAAAATTAATCTAATTGAAGGATTAAATTGTATTTATTTAATACCACATGCACCTTAACCAATGTATTAAAATAGGTTTGCGGGGTTCAACACTTTCAAAAGAAAAAGGGGAACGAACAAGGTTATGGCTTGTCAAGCTAAAATTGGTATGTACATGAGTATTTAATTTTCATAATTTTTCTTTACTCAAATCACTTATTAAATGGTGAATAACATTAATATGATAGGAATGTATATGGAATGTTGGAGAGGCTATTGTTAAGGCCTATTAGAATTAATTATCATAGGATATTGTAATGATATTAGCAGCGGAAAATCGTGACTAATAGAGTCTGCAGGTAGTGGGCTAATCGTTAATGTTTTTGGGCAACAAATTGTTACTAGGGAAGTTAAGTTGCTGGAAAGGCTAGGTAATTGGTCAAATTTTCTTTTGCTTTTTTTGTCTTTTGCAAATATTCTAGCAATCACTTAATAATAGTTGTATTATAGTATATAAAATATCATTAAACTTATTTTATTTGGAGACACAAAGACTTAACCTTAAACTTGTAATTTTGGGAATTGGCTATAGAATTGAACAAATTTTTGGGTCTGGGTTAGACATATAGTAATATGGGTGTCATTGGACCCTTTGTGGCATGTATGTTTCATTCTTGATAGAGAATTATCATTTCAGGAGTTGAATTCAAGATTTGTCTATTCGATTGAAGTGTTCGAGTGCGGTTCTGAAGTTGAGGTAGGTTTGACTATCCTTCTTTGAGATTGAGATTGAGTTATTGAATATCCTTATATTGCAATCTATGTGATGGGATCGTACCATGTGTTAGATTAAAAATTCTTATTGTGATGCTAGTGTGAGGACTTTAATTGTCTATGTGTTTGCTTCGAGAGCATGTGAATCCTAAATTGAGAATGGTATGAATATAACATGTTGAGAAAGGGAGGTAATTGTGATATGATATATATAATCATGGTTTACTTGAGAAAAGAAAGTTATTAAATTTGGTGAAATATTTTAAAAGAGAATTTTATCCCAATATGTATAAAAGAGGGTGAATATTATAATTGGTAAACTTTGAGAACCTTGATATTTATTGTGCTTATTTAGAGAAATATTGCCTTCATAATTATGTCTTGATTGCATGCATCCTCATACTACATGTCATGATACTTTGAGAAGTTCTGAATGGTGATTTTTATCATGAGTCCTTGACCACGAGTTAGGTGGCAAGGTAGTTGATATATTGGGATTCTTATCATGAGTCCTTGACCACGAGTTAGGTGACAAGGTAGTTGATACATTGAGGTCCTCATCATGAGTCCTTGACTACGTGTTAGGTAGAAATGTAGTTGATATATTGAGATTCTTATATTGAGTTCTTGACCATGAGTTAGGTGGTAAGGTGGTTGATATATTGAGATTTTTATCATGCGTCATTGACCACGAGTTAGGTGGCAAGGTAGTTTATGTATTGTGATTGAGGTATATGCCCTATAAGGTCCCCATGGGTCCCCTTAGTTTGTGGAGCCTTAGCTCGACGAAGGTGTATATCACAGGTTGTGCGAAGGTCTTGATACCACCTTGCATTGCATTGCTTGACATTGCATGATATTGCATACCATCTCATCATACTACTTGTGGTTGTTTTGGATTGGCTTATGTGATATTATATGTTTACTATATTCAGGTTGTTCTATATAAATTGGCTACAGCCATGCCGGACTCATTTTTCTATTGAAGGTGGAAGCATTTCTAGATTATTTCATAGTTTATTCAAATTCTGATTCTCAGTTGGTTAAACCTATTGGGTATATATTATGTGTACTCACCATTACTTTTTTCTTCCGTGCAGATTCGCGTCAGAATTATTCACGTGGTTGTTGATTTGCTCGTGCACTTGGTTCATACCATATCTAGTGGTGAGACTTAGGGCATCGAGTTGTCATTGGATTCTATCTTAGTTGCTTAGTCTTTATTTTTATTTGAAGATAGAGATGCACATATATCACTAATGTTATTATTAGATGCTCCTTATACTCGTGATACCAGGTTCTGGGATATGGTTTTGATGTGGCGACTATTTTATTAATTGGTTTTTCTTCTTTTAGTGTACTTTACTGTTGGCGTTGGGATTTAAGTGACCTTTTAGTCATGACCCAATTTTGGGTCGTGAAATTTTTTTCCTTCACTAATTGATATTCTAGTTATTAAACGAAAAGGCAAGCCCGGTGCACTTTCGGGGAAGAGCCTGACCACAAGGATCTATTGTACGTAGTCTTATCTTGCATTTCTCCTAGAGAATGTTCCCATAGTTTAAACCCATGACCTATTGGTCACACGATAACAACTTTTCCATTTACTCCAAGGCTCTCATGAGTTCTAGTTATTAAAACCTTAATTGTAACACAAATCAAATTAGCAAAAGTGCATATACACTCACACATAAAAATATGTGCACATATGAAAACATACAAATTGATTATATTCATATTGAATTTCATTGTTAACTATAAAGAAAGATATTGCACAACGTTACAAAAATATAGATATACAAATTGTATATTATATTTTAAACTCTTTGTAAAAGAAAAACTAGAATATTTTAAAATAATTTTTGAAATATGAAATGCATTCTTCCTGTGCTTCAAAAATTTTCTGTTGCTTATACTTATTTACACTTTCTCTGTGGATGAGTTCTTCAAACTGCATGATCTGTAAAAAGACAAGTATAAAAGTTTCATGTAAGGTTATTAATAACACTCCTAATAACTATTATATTCTTTTTTCTTTTTCGCAAAATTAAAGATTAACTATAATGAAATATAAAATTTGTTTCTGTTCTCACAGCCAAATAAAAAGAAAGTTAGACTGTCAAGACCCAAGACCAGGGCCTAGAGGTGACACGGCGAATGGGAACCTGAGTGGGATCCCAAACAAGCCTCATAAGCATGTAAGCAAATCCTTTGTTTGCGGAAGCATGAAAGAGCAACACAATATATAGCACATAACATCTACGGGAAGCGGGACTTTGAACTCATGCTACAGACGATAAATGACCCAAGCCTAGGACCTAGATGTACCACGGCGAATAGGGACCCCAAACAAGCCTAAAAGCATATCATTACACATCCTTTCTCGCGGAAGTAGTGTAAAACATCATAAAGTAAGAATAAGGGGCAAAGGAGCTAAGGCGTAGCTTGCAAAACATCATCATCAAAAGACAAAGAGTTAAAGCTCATATCAGAGATACATAACTTGTCCAACAAACACCTCTAAATACATAAATAAGATAGAGAGCTAAGATAAGGTAACCAGGCTCACCCTCATAGTTAAAATATAACATGAAGTAGAGTGTCTCAATACAAAGCAAGGAAAACACATAGACCAAGGTCCTCGAAATGGAGGACTTACAAACTAGCTTGAGTAGCACCGAACTAGCCATGTGGAGGAAGAGGATGATGTAGTCTCTTACCAGCCATGTGGAGGAAGAGGATGATCAACTTGGGCTTCTGTTCCTACATGGTGATATCAATTAGGCAAGAGTATGCATTAGTACATTTGAATGTACTAAGTATGTAGGATGCAATGCAACAAGAAATAGGCATCATAATCCAAAATACATAACAATAGGCCATAGAGATAATATGGCAATATGGCATGTATGAACAATGCTAAAGTGAAACATACTTAAGAAACTCTCACTCATATAAGAAATCATATATGTTGAATAGAACAAATTAGATTTCCAAGGTACGAACCCCTTAGGGTTAGTGATGATGTCGCCCCATCACTTAAGTGGTGAAGTACTAACCCTTCACTCGGTTGATAAGTACAAACACCCAACTTGGTTGGTGATAATGTCTCCCCATCACCTAGGTGTTGAAGTACTAACCCTTCACTCAGTTGATGAGTCAAACCCCCAACTCGGTTAGTGATGATGTCACCTCATCACTAGGTGGAGAAGTGCTAACCCTTTCCTCAGTTAACGGGTACAAACCCCCACCTCAGTTATCTGGGTTCTTAGACTCCCCCACATCAATCATATCATATCTCATGCTTTGGACGTTCAATTCCAGAAGAAACCCTAGCCGGACATTTTATCAAACACTTGGGGGGTGTGTAATGGGGGTAAAAGACCATGAAATTTAGAGATGAAATCACGCAAGAAAATATGTTCTAAAACCATCAATCAAATCCTTGCAATTCCCCTAAGACATTCATATCAAAATTCCTCATCAAATCCAACATTAGATCCAAGATTTAGAGCTCAAAACATGCTAAAAAACAAA
>DF361618.1:0-15825 GCA_000787875.1 Solanum virginianum
GCAGGCTTAGCATCTTCTCCTCTACTACCTTCCCATTGGTTGTACTAGACATTTGTAACATCCTTCAGCTAGTAGAAAGAAAGCACAACTCCTTTAATCTCATTAGCATGCATAGCTTTTAGGACCTTACGCATTTCGTTAATGAAATTCTGTGGGTCCTCCTCAACCTTCGACCCCGTATATACTGGAGGGTTCATTCTCAAGAAATCTTTGAGTCAGGTTGCAGCTGTGGAATCCTATGAGTTAGAGCTAGGAGCCTGAGGACCCCAACTATTACCCTAGAAGGGCACCAACTAAGTTATCATAGTGATGGCTCCCCTCCGTCTCTGAGGTGGGAGTAGGTTAGGGCTGTATAGGGGCCCTTGTGGACCTCAGCAATCTTGGCAGGCCATCCCCGTCTCCTCATCTCTGTCTGAACTGGGACCTCTAGTTGGGGATTCTCAGCAACTAGGACTGAGGCATATTTCTAGGCAGCTGTTCTTTTTGGCAGCATATTCTGCAAACGTGTAATGTACGAATTAGAATGGGATTTCTATAGAGTTAAAACTCTATCGCACAAACTCAGATTATAGAAGAAGGGCAACACTTTCTAATGTCCTATAATCTCCTGCTTAAGAAGTGTGGTGCACAACACACCCATAAATAAGACTCTACTAGAAATGACTTCATATACTCCCTAGGACACTTAAACTCTGTGCTTTGATACTAAGTTTATCACGCCCCAGGAGGGAACTATAGGTGTAACTGGCACTCAAAGACTATTGCTAGCCCCTAAGTGAACCATATATTCTCATCACATTTGTTTAATCAGTCGATAAGCAGAAGCCATTAAAGTATAAACTAAGCTATTGGTGGGCTAAAAGACTCATCAATTATATCTATCACATGGAACAAGATCAATGAAAGAACTTAGTTAAAAACAAACGGGAAAAAGAACCCCAACATTATCTATCATCTCTCTGTGTCTTTGAAACCACTATAACTATTGTCTAAGAATGTACCATGATAGGCCATGGCTACCAAAACTCAAAAGAAAATAACTCAGATGAATAAAAGAAAGAATCAACCTCCAAATATAGGGGAGGACTCACCAAATCTCTAGCTAAATGTCTGTGAACTTCAGCAATTTGCCTGCTGAAGTCTTCTGTCTACTGAATCTGTATCATGAAATGATGCAGCGCCAAAGGGACATTAGTACGTGGAATGTACTATATGTAAAATAGGCTAAAGTAAATATTATAGGCAAGACAATATGAAATAACATCAACTCATCAGCTACTCAATCTCAACTCAGGATAACGAATAGGACACTATCACATCACCATCAATCAAGACACATACTATTACATCAACATTAGAGTACTATCAAGAAGAAATATATATGGGAGTTTGTATAATTGACAACTATCACCTATGAGCCGGTGATGATACAATGAAGATATGTCATTTCCATATCACCTTGTACCTTGACGGGTTAAAGGATGAGTCTATCAATGGATCCATAAGTCTATCAAGTCCTCTTTTGGGACAAAGGAAACATCTGCTTTCATAGTTCAATCCTCTCCTATGCAGGCCACGTAGTTAATGAGTGAGAGTGGGACTCATATTACCCATTTTAGTGCTCAGTTCTCCTCCCATGTCTTGACACACTCATATGTCTATTAAAATTAGAAGGTCTATACAATCGGTCTCTCTCTCAGTCAAAGATAGTAACTCATCTTGTCATCTATCAATTCTAGGAACTAGGGGCATCTATTAAAGTTCCAAGTCCAATATCTGCAAGACATGTAAGGGTCTCCCTCTCAATCAATTCTAGCAACATTCTTTTCAACACTCACTCAATTGAAGACCCGAACCACAAGAATTGACCATACTCACATAATCAAGGCTCTAGACATTAGCCCTTAGGCTCATTCATGCAATATTAAGCAATTACACATGTATAGTTTATACAATAGTTCAAATAACCAATTAAGCAAGTAATTCAAGTTATGATGAACATCAATTCAAGAAAGTATATGTAGATTAATAGTAGTTTTCAAGATAGTATGCAAGAATTCATTAAACAAGACTCATCACTTTCATCTATCAACCTACTACATTCAATGGGGCACATGGGAGAATAATCCCTTGTTTTGGATAGCCTTTACATACCTGGGATGAAGATTATACTAATCTTCTTCAAGAATTTGGCCCTTAATCATTGAACCTTTAAACCTTTTATTCTTCCTCTCTCAAGAATACACTTTAGAATTAGGAATATAGTGGGTTTGAAACCCTTTGTATGAATAAAAGGACTTTAAGACATGTTTTAGGACTTAGAATAGGAATTGGAAATGACCAAAAGTCCCTTCCCGAAATTAAAAGAAAAATTTCTAGAATTTGCATTAGTCCACGACGTGCTAGGGGCGCGGACCAGTGTATTTTCTTAAAATTTCTTTAGAATGAAATTTGAAATTCCTGTCAATTTTAAAATAAACATAAAAGTGTCACTTCGTGCCTTGTCTGCATTTTGCCAGGGGTACAGACTGACACTGTCTCCGAATTAATTAGTGAAAATTATTCTTCGATCCGATTGCTCTATAATCAGATCAAGACCATTTGCTCACTAAATTGTTCATACTGATCACAAATCTGGTCTTGAATTTTCCATCGGAGCTTTGGAAGACGCATTATGGGCACGATCACATTCTAGGGGAATTTTAGTAATTTTATGGATGTTACATTTTGTGTGGTTGAATTGCCCATGTTGGTATTCAGTGGGTGTCCTTGTCCAATTTGCAATGTTGATATTAGACTTTGGAATAATATCATATGGTTATGATTTTAAATTTGGAAATTAAATTTTACGTGTCCATTTTGCCATCTTCTTCAAAGTCAAAACTGTTTATATATATAATCTATTATTTTTTAAGTTATTCATGATGTGATGTTTTGTTGTTCTTTTCTTCCTCCATTCATCTTTACTTATTTATAATGTTCAATCATCAAATCATGATATAATTTTATACTTTGTTCTTAATCTATCATTATCCTTAATTTCATTAACTTCTGTATTACCTTTTTTAAGATATTATATTACTATATATAGTGGCTAAGCTATATTATAATTAGGGGATTCATCTAAACCTCTTTTGGTGAAGAATTATATTATTTATACATGATAAAAATAATACACAGACACACACACACACACACACACTAGATGTTGAATGCTCTTCATTTAGTTTGTGTGTCTACTTTTTCAAATTTTGAAATCCTCTTTAAGAAAATCTTGACTCCGCTAATAATTATATTCAATGCGTAATTTGATAAAATTATTTCTGTCATTTATTATTTTTAATCTCTGTCGCAAATTAATTGTGAACAACTATTGATGAACGGAGGAGAAAAAGTAATATTTATCTCAAATTGTGACACACTTCTAATACTTTAAGATAGATACGACCTTATATACATAAAATAATCAACATAAAAAAAATGTTACTCTTATTACATACTAGATATCTACGCCAACGTCAGCGTGGGCCTAATATTTGTTATTTTGTGTCTCAATTTATGTGATATAGAAAGAATTTTTCAAATATCATTGTCTATAGTATTTTTTATACTTATCTAGATTCATAGTAATTTTTATGCAATTTCATAATTAAATAATACATGCTATTTCTTCTGTCCCCTATTATGTGATGTCAGTAGATTAATTTCAATAATTAATTACATGTGTTTTGTTTATTTTTAAAGTTTTTTAAACTCAAGCAGTTGAAGCAGACACATCAATAGACAATTGCCTGCTAAAGCAAGCAGCTAAAGCGGACATGTCATCCAATAGCTACCTGCTTTAGTTGACCCGTGATATTATCGTTGTCAGCAATTAACCCAATTGAAGGTTAGGGCCGAATCCACAGGTAATACAGGACTTGAGTACAAGACTTCACTACTAATAATTTCAAGCATCAATAACTAAAATCTCTAGGGGGGGAGATTTGTGATTCAAAAGTAAAACTAAAATTACGACTATACTACTAAGCGGGAAAACACTCAATTTTAGGGACAACTTCGAAATTGTGTTCCCCATGGTTCATTGACTCAACTACCCTAGGTAACATAACCATAATTGAAGATTAGCATACAAGGCGGTAACTTAGGTTTTTCCAGCCCTCTTGTGAAAGTGAATGTCAAATTTCACTATGGCGCTTCGTTGACAACCATGACGTGCCAACTAACCATTACCAACTGTCTCAGTGAACCTCCCCTTGGTCAGATTTGGTTGATTAAACGAGAAGAAATTGATCAAATCCTGTTATCCACTTCCCTTTTCCTATTCGTCACTATCTTGGTCAGAATCGTGATAGTAGGCAGGGTTCGGTGTTGGCCACCACCAAACAATAATCATAATGAGGGGAAATAAACAATACATGGAAAACCCCAATCATCGAAATGTAATAAACCTAGGTTATCTCAAGTCAACTACCCATGGTTCCCACAACCCTAAGTTGTGGGTGCTTAGCTACTCAGGGCTAAGGCAAAACAAGCAAAAATGTACATACAAGACATAAATGAGCGTTTTACCAACAACAATGAAGAGTGTAGGCACCACAAGTTGCAAATCCAAAAGCTTGATGGATCAACAATAAGTACAAGGCAAGATTTGCAATTCCCAAAATGGGTTCCCCAAGAGAGAATAATAAACTAACCTAAAAACTAAGAAAAGATTCAAAAGACGATTGTAAAAATGTCTCCTGGCGAATTCCTTTCTAAAATCCTAACTTAAACTATGTATACTATTCATAAATAACCTTATAATTTTACATAGAAAAGACAACTGACAGTTGATAAGTCTCACAAGTACGACTCGTAGGATGACTTACGAGTCGTAGTTGGGGTCTCGTATCAGGTTCTTGGCATCTTAGACAAAACTGGTACGACCTATAGGTATGAGTCGTTGCTTAAGCTACGATTCGTATATTCCTCTAGTAGTCTTGGTCTTTAATTTTTGATCCAACATTTTGGCTCTATGATTCCTACTATAAGTCCACCTATACGAGTCATAGTGAAACTTATGACTCATAGGATAGCCACATAGGGGTGACCTCTATTTAGCAGATTTCTGAATTTTTGGTCTCTGATTGTTGCTACGACACACACTACAACTCGTAGCTTGGGCTACGACTCGTAAGTGTGCTCGTATGTCCTAAGCTTCAGCAAAATCTACAACTTTTTTCAAAATCATGCCAACCTAACTTTTCTGCAAGAAAAACACAAAAACACATAAAAACCATAAAAAGTCGCATTAAGAACTCACAAAATCCCTTGTTTTAGGCAGCAAATGTGATGTATTTTATCAGCACATCAACACCCTCAACTTAGGATTATTGCTTGTCCTCAAGCGATGATTCAATCTACATAGAGAAAGAGAACTACATAGCAGCTATACTAATGGCATATACAACAACTCCTTTGATTCAAGTACCCAACTACTATTTTCAAAATAGAATTTCAAAGTCATTAAGCAAACAAGAACATGATAAGATACCTGACAATCCAACTATGAAAAGCTAAGGAGCATCAATCGTGCACAATCGTTAGTATTGTCCTATGCTAAATGCCCTCACTGGAAAGAAGTCCCTCATACTCACTCAAAAGCATTTAGAACTCAGGGACTTAGGAAGCATTCTCACTCTCACAATTGAAATTCAATGAATACTGACCAATACCATAGGTTTGCCTTTATACTCATCTTCTAGTTTGGTGATAAGGTGGAGTTGGATCACTTTAGGACATAGGGTTGTAACATAGGTTCAGGGTGTTTGGTATGGTACTTTGGGCAAGTAGTGACTAAATGCTATCCTTGAACCATGTTTATCAACACATTTTGCTTTCATAATCCAACCCTTTTTAATCAATTCACCCTTATTCTCCTATTTTGAACTTTTCTCGAGTTCTTTCTTTCTCTTTTTTAGCTTTTCCTCAATTTCAAACTCATTTTTGCTACTTTTTCTCAACTCAAGGCACTTTTCGTTTCTTTTTCTTCACTCGGTTCGTGCTTATTTATTTCTTTCTTGATTTCCCAACTAACCACCTTATTATTATTACTTTACCACAATAAGGGCCACCCTCAACTTAAGCTTTTAGCCTTAGGTGAAGTGCACAATATCTATGTCTCAAACCAGGGGCACCAACTATAACCGCCCTCAACTTTGGCCTTTGGCCTCAATCAAGGTTCACATGTTCAAAGATAACCAAGACCAATATCAGGGTGTTTCATCAAACAAGGTTAATTTAGCAAGGTATCATGAAAGAAAGAGTAAATGATAAGCTCAAAAATTTGCAACAAGGGATTCTCTCACTCATCTGGTGGGTCATCTAGGCTAAAAGTGGGTTCACTCTATGAACAAAGACCTAAGATTCTTTCCATGTCCACCACACCACCAACCCAATCTAATAGTAACAAGGCAAGTTTTGGGTCTATACAAGATGCATGAATGTAGCAAAATAAGCTCACAACACAAATGGCAATTGCATCCACAATCAAGTATACACTCACAGGTCATGTTTTCAGTCTCAACTTACCTTTGTAATATTAGAACAAACATTGCCAGATACTAAAAAATGTATGAATGCATTAATAATCACAACCTTACAAATTTTGAGGGTACGAAATTTTTCATCAAAACTTTAAAAACACATTTAAAAATTATGTATATGCTAATAGATAATACTACTATGGATATACCCATTATCTACACTACCTAAATATGCCAGTAAAATAGAAAATTAAACATCCACAAGGAAAAGAAGTATGGCAAGAAAACCTTGGAATCAAAAATAGGGGAAGTTATGGACATGAGGCTACTCAGAATTCACCTTAATCCATAACTTCCCACACCCCACTAAAATAGGATACTTTGTCCTCAAAGTAAAAACACATAAAATATGGAAATACACAAACAAAACATAGATATATATACATCAAAAACAAACATCTAAAAACTAGTATCCAAAATAAACATCCAAACTAAAAATATTTAAACAAATCCAAAAACCAACATAATAAAAAGATTGTCTAATAATAGAACAAAGTATCCAACATGACAAAATAAGGACTAGGTCAAAAGAAGTCAAACATCATGGTGGATTAAGCACCGGTCTCTGGATGGTCTGTGGCATCCTGAGGCATCAACTCCTCCACAACAATCTGAGCACTACCCTTTCTATATGGGGTGCGCTGCTCCCGATCTCTCTGAATAGCCACTAACAATAATGACTCCTGTACTAACTCCTCAGTTATGAGCTCCTCCTCTGATCTCAATGGCTTCTGAGCCTGCTTTTGATCTACATAATGCTCAAAGCGCCTATTTCCATGGACGTCTGAACAATCGTCTAGCCAATCGAATGCCTCATCAATAACCGGTGCCGCCTCCAGGACTGCAACTAGGTTTGCTAACATCTGTAATAGGTCGGCCTTAAACTTGGCCAACTCCTGAGTCACCGTACAAGTGTCAGCAGGATGAGCTCCCTCAAGTCTCCATTAGATTCTTACCTCGAAAGCATCCACTGCCCTAACTATCTCATCTACCAGATCACAGGCAAATACCTTCATCCTCTCCTCGGAGTCTTGTATAATCTTATCAACCCAAGGTCAGACCCGTGTAGATAGAGCTTGGTGTCTGGACTCCACCGTAGGCACCCTGCATAGTAAAGCCTGAAAAGCAACAGCAGAAATGAGAGGATCAACCTGTAATAAAGTTGCTGCTAGTGCTGGGGTTTTGGAGGATGGTATGGAATCGATCTCTACAGCTGGGCACTGACATACTGTTGGTAGCAGCTGGGGGTGCAGCCTGACTCGGAGGCTCTACTGGTAATGGCTCTGAAATAGGAGAAGCTACTCGGTGTAAGACAACAGGGTTCTCGTCAGCCTTTATTAGGCTAGGATCCATGCTGCATGTAGCCTCTATGTACTGGTCCAAGTGGGGGTTAATAGGAATACCTGTTGCACTGCACAAATGATGAATCAAAATAGGAAATGGTAGTGAAGTGTTCGTCTGAATGGCTGACTCATAGACTGATCCAACATAATCCAAGCCCAGTCTATCACATAACCAGCTAAGGTAATGGCTAATAACACAGGCCACTCCAAAGAGATCACATTATCCGTGAAAATGGGCCTGATATGCCAATGTATAATGGACTACCAAAACTTGGCCCAAAAAAAGAGGTAGGCTTTCACTATAAGATTAGCGTGGTTTGTAACAGACGTCGGCTCGAACCACTCCTCAAAAATCTGGCTAGCAATACACTGTAGAAGCTCCGTCCTAGCCCTGATGTCCTTCCCAGTCATCGCTCTCCTCAACTTATTAATACGCCTATCATATTCTGCAGTGGACTAGGGTAAGCTGTAATTGGGCCCAAACTGAACTCGATGAATAGTCTCCTACCCCTGACTGACACTACCAATAACCTCAATTGCTCGATCGGCTTCTTATTCATCTACAACCCTCAGTAGAGTGAAGCACGATAAGCTGTATAAAACTCATGAACTATGAAGGGGGCATATTTTTCCAGTTGCTGTGTGGTCCATCGTAGCCCATTTTTGTCTAAACTTGCATCTAGCCCAAACAGTTTATTGAACCCCAAGCATTTCATCACGACTTTTCATGAAATTGCCGCCCTAGTTTTCCCTGTCCCTTGGGCTCTAAACCTTGATCATATATCTCCTTCATCCTTAGGAGACACCATCTGCGGTCGATTGGGGGTTGGGACTGGACTTTCTCCTGCTGGGCTTAAGAGGTGCTCTCTGACTCTGATTCCAACCCTGAGTGTGAGGGGGACATTTGTGGTAGGTTGCTATCTGATCCGTCCTCGTTACCCTGTTGTTCCTCCTCTTCAGACTGGGAGGAACTACTAGCTTTTATGGGCATCTATGCTGCAAGTGCCTAGGTTTGGGGTCTATTGGCTTCAGGGTCTACCCTGACTCTGTGGACTTCCACAAAGCCCTCGGATTGCCCGGTCTCAGAGGATTCATCCATCAATCTTTGTTGCAGAGTTTGGATTGACCATTTGTCATTTGGGGGCATTTTATCTGCAAACCACCAAATGGCAACAAATAAGTTCAAGATGTTTGATCCATTAAAACATATAACAAAGAACAAGAAACAAAAACAAATCAAAAATAGATATTCACTGATGCAACTGCAGGTTTGCAGATACTAGTGCAGTTACAACTTATAGGGTGACCTACAAGTCATATACTTGCCTCATAGAACCAGTATGCCTTCAAAAATGTTTTCTGACCTCAGATATGAGACATAATTATGACTCATAGGAAGATCTACAAGTCGTAGTCTTCGTGTCGTACTGAATTCCAGAAACATTTTCGATAACATAGGAAAGCTTACGAGACCCTCACTAATAGTCGTAGCAGGAACTACTAGTCGTATGTGGGTCTCATATGAGAAACATGAAGGAACCACAAATGACTGATGCTTACTACGAGGGGCTACTATGACTCATATAGGAACTTATGAGTCATAGGAGTGCCTCGTAGCTGAGCGCAGAAGTCACCTGCAGTAGCTAACATTATCCCACACAAAGCACAAACCAATCATATAGTTCTAACCAATTTGGTACATATGAGCAATATACAATACATGGCATATAATCAATTCCACACTAATATCAGAAATTCAAGACGACTATCATCCCTAAGAGTCAAAACTAGTTCCACACTACGTCAAGCACACCGACAATAATATAATTTTTGAACTCACACTTGATAACTACAAAATGTTCCAAGGGATGCAATTTCCATTCATACCAATTTAATCAAATCCTACAAGTTAAAGTATAAGAATTACACCCACACCTCCTAGATTCCAATTCAGACAACAATTTAGACCATGAGTGGGTAACAACCACACAATATATCCCCTGAATTATAACATTCGCATTCACCATTACCCATTCAAGAATTTCTACACGATTCCATTCACAACTCAACTCTTCAAAGCCTAAAAGCCCTAGGTTACAGTCTAGTTCAATAATCACTATATGACATAATTTATTATGATCAAACTAAGCACACACTCATATAGGGAACAAACTCACCACAAAAGACTATAAAATTTAACCATGGAGCTTACCGATCGATTAGAGAAGTAAACTAAAGCAAAGAAAATTCAAAACCACGCTGAGAACCCTCAGAATAACAACCTCACAAGAATCTTTATCGAAAAATGACATGGGTAGCCGAGGTTTTGTTCGAAAAAGGGGAATATAGAGTGAATTTGGGGAATTCATTGACCTTTAGGGTTTATAATTGATAATAGGGGCAAATGTAATTTCGACCCCTTATATAAACAAATCAAGTTAAAATTAAAATATGCTGATCGAGGCTACGAAACCCCAACTATGAGTCATAGGCCATCCTACGACTCATAGATCCCGATCTTGTAACAACCCCAACATTTGCAAAAATTTAGGAATCATCCCTGGGCATTATGAACCCCTTTTACAACTCGTAGGGGACCTTTTGAATCATAAGATTAGCTCATAGTATATGTGCCAACTTGTGATACTTACTGTCTCTCTCTATGAGGCATGAATATGAGTCGTAGTGAGGACTATGACTCTTAGGCCTGATTGTAGGCCTGATCGTAGAGGCTGCTCCAAGTGCCATTTTTTAGATGTTCAGTTCTTCAATTTTCACCTGCAAACCAAATCTCAAAACACAACAGTTCCCAAAATATTACAACTGCACCAATGTCTTTCAATATAAAAACAAACTCACACCTTCTACCTAAGAATCTCAATAACAAAAACACTTTAAACAAACTAATACTTATCAACAATGCTTGGGTTGCCTCCTAAGAAGTGCCTTATTTAATGTCGTGGATTGACTTTGTCATCATTTTTCATCAACTATCATTAAGGGTCCACACCTCACTCTTGCACTCATTCGGGTGTTTTATGTATTGGCAAATATCGAACACGACCTCTATATCATTAACCCTAAACCGCAGTTGACCTGAATCTATATCCACTAGGGCTCTTCTAGTGGGCAAAAATAGTCTCCCAAAAATGATAAATTTATCAACTTTAACAAGTACATCCAAAAGGATTTCCTCCGGTGTTTCTAAATGGTTTGATCTATCATAAGCAACCTTATTCTTATTGGGGTAGGAGTACCAAGGCCAAGCTTTTTGAATACAATAAGCGGCATTAGATTGATGCTCGCTCTTAAGTCACAGAATGCTCTTATGAACTCAACATCACTGATGGTGCCAGGGATGGTGAATGCACTAGGGTCCTCTAGTTTCCGCACAAGGCATTTGGTTATAATAGCATTACATTGTTAGAGTTCTTGTGAGAACTCTTGGCTCAAAGTGCATTTCTGGGTCAAAAAATCCTTCATGTAATTGGCATACCAAGAAATTTTCTCCAAGGCCTCTAAAAGGGGCATGTTGATGGAATGTTTCTTCAACATTCAGAGGAAGTGTTTGAATTTACTCTCCTCTTCCTTTTTCTTAAGCCTTTGAGGGAAAGGAAGAGGGGCTTTGGGAATTTATTTCAATTTCTTGTGCTCTCTTGCCTCTTCTTGTAGTATCCCAACAACCTTCAGATCTTCCCCCTCAACCACAACTTCACCACTAAGACCCTTCTCCTTAACTTCATCCATAATAACGAGTATAGGGGGATCTGCAGTGCTCTTTCCACTCCCAGTCATCATCGCTATGCAATGCCCTTCATGCTTTAGGTTTTGAACCATATTGCTTTGTAAGGTGCCCTTTTGGCATTGCTTCAATTATAAAGAAACTTGCCCGAATTATTACTCTAGTTGCTTAATAGCCACCGAGTGAGACTATATTTTTTGGTTAATACTTGAAATATCCACTTTCATTCCCTTTAAAGTCCCATCTTGGTGGTTGACTCGCTTCAACAACTTTTCGAATATATCTTCAATCCTAGAGTTGCTTGATCTGGCATCACGATTATGAGGTAACATATAGGGACAATTCTTGTAGCCCTCTCTTCTTCCCCACTCTACGTTTGGCACTCTCTCTCTCTCTCTCTCATAATATCTGCCTCGGTTGTCTCTATACACCCTATCATGGTTGAAGTTCCAACATTGATTCCTAGACTCTTGCCTTTAATAGTCCGAATTGGACCCTTGGGGGTTGTTTCGGAAACCCGCCGCTTGGTTGCGTACAAAACATGCATCCTCATCAAAGAATGGATCATCATAGATAGGAGCCTTTGGAGGTTGGTGGGTGACTGCTTTGACAGTTGCTTGGTTTTGCTTTAAAACCAAGTCCATACTTGTGTGAAGTTGAGCAAGTTGATCCGTGATCTCTTTGTTTACCTTTTCTTGCTCATTATTGGTGTTAACCACATAAAAAGGTTTCATCACACCTTGCCCTCATTGACCCCATGCTCTATTTGTTTTGACCACTTACTCCATCCTTGTAACTATTAATGCAAAAGGTTGGTCTAGGAACATGCCTCCCATAATCGTGTCAGTGCAAGCTTCACTATTCTCGTCAAGCGCCCGATAGAAAACAATCTTGTGATCAGGGACCATCCTCAAGCATTTAGTAAACCTCTCCTATGTTGTGCTAATAGTCACCTAACAATTGCTCAAAGTTGTTGATTTGATCCTTAAGCTTCAACTACTTAGAACTTGGGAAATATCTTTCAAGGAATACTATCTAAAGTTTAGTCCAACTTGTGATAGTACTCGGAGGAAGCAAGGACAACTATATTGGTGCATTTCTAGTCAATGATAGTGGAAACACTCTTAAACCAACAACATCAAGGGAAAGGTTTTTTGTCCCCATGACACTCTTGCAAACAAATACCATATTTTGAACATGACGGTGGGGATCCTATGAAGGTAGCCTTGTGAATTGTCTGCGATTTTGGAGCATTTTGAGCAATCCGCTCAATACCATGAACTTAGTATCTATCGATACAGGAGGCAGTACAAGAGCACTAGTAACGTCCATAGTCATAGGGTTCGATCGATATTGATACCATTCATAAGCATTTTCATTGAGGTCGCTGAGCTGTGGCCTGTTACCTCTCTATTATGGATTCTCCTCTCTTCCCATATCCCCTTGCGTATTCATATCCTCCTCAACCTCGATATCCTCATTCACTGGAGCCATTCTTCTTGGTAGTGGATGGATATCCAAATTGAGTAGAGCTAAGGAATTGCCTTGGCTCCTTCTATTGGACATACAACATAGTACACCCTGCAACTAAAATCAAACAACAAAAATAAAAAATAATAGTAAAATACACAAGACTCTATAAATCAATACTAGAACTACCTAATAGTGAAATCACATCAAACCTAGTCGTATTCCCCGACAAAGGCACCATAATATTTGACATTATTATTTTGATGTTCATGCTCCAATAAGAAAGCGGTTGTTGTCAGCAATTAAACTAACCGAAGGTTAAGGTCGAATCCATAGGGAATACATGACTTGACTAGAAGACTTCACTACTAATCATTTCAAGCATCAATAACTAAAATATCTAAATGGGGCGGATTATGACTCAAAAATAAAAGTAAAATTATAACTATACTATTATGTGGGAAAACATTCAATTTTAGGGACAACTTGGGAATTGTGTTCCCCATGGTTAGTTGACTCAATTACCCTAGGTAACATAACCATAATTAAAGATTAGCATGCAAGATGGTAACTTAGGTTCTTCCAGCCCTCTTGTGAAGGTGAATGTCAAGTTTCACTATGGCGCTTTGTGGCAACCATGGTGCGCCAACTAACCATTACCAATTGTCCTAGTCAACCTCCCTTTGGTCAGCTTCAATTGATTAGATGAGAAGAAATTGATCGAATCCTGTCATCTACTTCACTTTTCCTATTCATCACTACCTTGGTCGGGATAGTGATATTAGGTAGGGTTTGGTGTTGGCCACCACCAAACAATAATCATAATGAAGGAAAATAGATAATACATGCAAAACCCCAATCATAGAAATGCAATAAACCTAGGTTATCTCAAGTCAACTACACATGGTTCCCACAACCCCAAGTTATGGGTGCCTAGCTACTCATGACTAATGTAAAACAAGAAAAAATGTACATATAAGAGATAAATGAGAGTTTTACCAACGAAAATGAAGAGTGTAGGCACCACAAGTTGCAAACCCAAAAGCTTTATTGATCAACAATAGTACAAGGCAAGATTTGCAATCCCCAAAAGGGGTTTCCCAAGAGAGAACAATAAACTATCTTAAAAACTAAGAAAAGATTCTAAAGATGATTGTAAAAATGTCTCCTGGTCGAACTCCTTTCTAAAACCCTAACTTAAACTATATATAGTATTTATAAATTAATCCTAGAATTTAAACAAAAAAGACAGCTGACAGCTGATAAGTCTCGCAGGTACGACTCATATGATGACCTACAAGTCGTAGTCTGGGTCTCGTATCAGGTTCTTGGCATCTTGGGCTAATCTAGTACAACCCATAGGTACGATATATCGCTTGAGCTATGACTCATATGTTCCTCTTGTAGTCTTGGTCTTCAGTTTTTGGTCAAACATTTTGGCTCTCTAATTCCTACTACGAGTCATAGTAAAACTTATGACTCATAGGATGGCCTCGTAGGGGTGACCTCCACTTAGCAGATATTTGAATATTTGGTCTCTGATTCTTGCTACGATACAATCTACGACTCTTAGCTTTGGCTACGACTCGTAAGTGTGCTCGTATGTCCTAAACTTAAGAAAAATATGCAACTTTCCTTCAAAATTATGCCATCCTAACTTTTCTGCAAGAAAAACACATAAAAACTATAAAAAGTCGCATTAAGAACTCAAATAAATCCCTTGTTTTAGGCATCAAATGTGCTATATTTTGACAGCACATCACTCTATAGCCTCCTTTATATATTAGAAATATTACTATTGTTAATTATGTAGATTTATGGTAATTTTTACATATTTTTCTAATTAAATGATATATGCTATTTCTTTTGTCCCCTTTTATATAACGCCGATAGATTAATTTCAATAATTAATTAAATTTTGTTATGTTTTTAAAAAAATTGATGTTGTCAAATATCATGATTTATAGTATTTTTTTATGCTTATCTAGATTCATGGTAATTTTTAAGTTCCCTCATGATAATTTTTACATAGTTTCCTAATTAAATAATACATGTTATTTCTTTCAATGGGTAGCTGCCTGTTTAGGCAAGTAGCTGAAGCAGATATGACGTCCAATAGCTACCTGCTTGAACTACTCCAAAAATTTTAAAATAAAGCAGCCGAAGTAGGCACGTCAATTGTCAGCTGTCTACTTAATCAAGTAGCTGAATCAGACATGTCTTCCACCAGCTGCTTACTTCAACTGCTTTGCTAGCAATCTATATATAATAGAAATATTTAAGTGCTGATAAGCAGACACGTTTCGATCAACATGCCTGCTTCAGCTGCCTGCTTATGTGTTTGCTTAAGCAGGCAACTACCAATTGATATACATACTTTAGTTGCCTGCTTAACCAGTTAGGTACCTATTGATGTGTCTGCTTCAGTTGCTTATTTTTATTTTATTATTTCTATTAATTATTTCCTTAGTTGATTCAACTTTGACTTTATAATATTATCCCTAAAAAATCATTTTCTCAGCTGCTTCAACTATGATTATACTATAGCACTTAATTAATTATTTTAAGTCATAAAAATATTAGAGTTAGGATGAAGCAAACACAAAACAATAAATTATGTCTTTTGTTTTAAACTAGACAATAAAAATTAAGTAATCATTTTAATATCGTTCTATGATTACAT